>JAGGCA010000073.1:19702-39170 GCA_022876805.1 Osperalycus tenerphagus | reverse complement strand
GTTTTCACCGTCCTGATTACGAAATTACACCAAATTTTAGTCATTAACGTCATGTCGAAATATCTTCTTACCATTTCCAGTCCTATTTGCTGCACTTCCTGAAACTCTTTGCTTTTTATGAAATTACGTCCCAACGTTGCAGTTACTTTACTCATTACTGATGTCGTGTCCTAGAAATGCGCAGCCAAATGAAGTTCGAAATGAAATGAAAACAAAAAAAAATCTTCGTCACTCACCCTGCCCATAGTATGAAACTTGGGTTCTGACAAATCACCCATGAATCTTAGAATTGTAATCCAGAGAGCAATTGCAGCCTGCGAGCAAGAGAATTGGATATTAGAACAAAGTCGTAATATGAGGAAGAATGAACGTTGAACGCACCATGGAATCTCCTTGCGTTTGCAAAGGCAGGAGAGGCTGTTTCAGAGGCTTCCTCTGATAGTGGTGGCTCACATTGCCCTGGAAGTAAGTAGTGGCGTACTTCTGGAATTTATATTCACTCAGATCCTCTTCTTCTGGGCCATCTTCAGGCAGTGGAGGTACAGACGGTCCCGATTCGTCAGCATCGCTCGTCTCGGCATTCATGTCGCTTCTTGCTCGCTCTAAGTCTTTGAATGCAGATGGTGCAATGTTGTCACTGGCAGTATCCGTTCGTGGTAGAAAGTCAAACATCGCGTCCACCAGCTTTGAATCGTCGAGAACTTCCTCTTGACGATGAACTGCATCGATGATGGCTGCTTTCTTCTCTTCGATTATCTTCTTATCCGCGATCTCAGCTTGCTGTTTCTTCAACTCGAACTCCTGTAGCCGTTCGATGTACTTCTGCTCAGCGATCTCCTTCGCCTTTCTCGGGTTCATCTGCTTCCTAAGCAGAACTTCCTCTTGCTCTTTGAGTCGCAACGCTTCCAGCTTACTTCTGTACTCCAGTCGCAACTTCTCATACTTTCGTCTTGCAATAAAGCCTCGCACAAATGCTTGAATCTTGACGGTGGCCCGATACTTGCTTCGAATCTCTTTTCGAACCAGATACCCCCGACAAACAGCCTGCAAGTTGACGATGTGTCCGCGAAGGTGTTTGAATCGGTGAGTTAAGATTCGTGAACGGATTAAAGCTTGTAATCTTTGATACCCAACGCGCATCTACGATTAACGAATATACGCAACGCAAACAAGTGAATTGAATTGAATTGAATGTAAAGCAATAAAATGAGATTCAATGGAATTGGAATTCCTGTGCCTGTGCTCACCGCTCGGTATTTTTTGCGCTGAATGTAACCTCGCCAGTAAGTTTGAATAGCGATCGCATTCCTTCGGAGCCGTAGAAATCGACGACGATAATACCAGCCCCGGATTGCTCTTTGTAGCGTTAGAATATTCCTCGTCAGCACTCGATCCCGCTCTTGTTCGAGGAACAAATCATGGGCGTCCTGTCATGAGAACAATGCGTAACCATTGTGGAACCATTGGGGAACCTCTCACGACGCGGAGAGCGAAGTTATGTCAACTGAACTGCATACCTTTAGGAACACTTTGCTTTTGCCTAGCTGGTAATCGGCCTTGCCCAGAACATTGGCGCAGATCTTGGAAGTGACCGCTCTGCAGTCGGCGACTTTATGAGCGGGACCAATTCCAGGTAGGAGAAATCGGTATCGCTCGACGAACTCTCGGAATGTGTGTCGAATTGGGTAACCCGCGCGACGGATACGAATTGTTTCCATCATTCCTGAATATCGCAGTTGCTTGCAACATAATTCGCGGTCGAATAACTGTCATTAAGTGGTAGGTGAATTACTAGCACGTTCATTCTCATTCTGTGTAATTCGATTTCTCACCATCGGTCTCTTCAACTCATTTGGTTTGATACAGCGAATAAAAAACGGGTGGCATTGACTCAGTTGTCGCATCAAAGAGTCCGTAGACTTCTTAAACTGTGCGCTTAGTGTCGGAGCCTTCTTGCGGGTGTCGGTGCCCTAAAACAAAATATCATACATTTCTATGGTCGCCGATGTCACGTTATTCAGGAAACGTCGAGAACTCATTTAGAGAGAAGCGCCAGCAATACTGAAATGGTCACTTTTTCTCCAATTGCTCGCACTGACATCATGATCATGTTAAGATCAAGTACATGTCTGCTCAGTTGAGTCTCTCTCTCTCTCTCTCTCTCTCTCTCTCTCTCAATGAGATCATGAAAATTCAGCAAATTAGCAAATCATCGCTTACCATTCCGATGTCTTGAATAAAGAGACTCTGCAGAAACGTGTTTTTGCTCACTTGGATAAGTTGTATTAGATCTGCGTTGAAAGTGTCGCGGTTCTTTTCAAGAAACCCTGTAAAATTGAAAAATTCGAGTAAATCCTGACACTGATTCCTGACAAAAACGAACCTCTTGTCTCGTAAAAAACGACACCGGCGAAGTGGCTCAGACCAAATGACGTGTTAATATCAGATTTGGGTTTGAGGTAATTCATGTTCCTGCCGTGCGTCTTGTGCAATTTATTCAGGAGCGTCACGTCAGTTCCTTTCGGAAACTTGCTCTCCTCGTCAATCAGTGCCATTATGTTCATCGGCTTAACTGCAATCAAGTCAAGAGCGTCCTGATTGTCGATGAATTCTATGTGCTGCCAGTTAATTGATTCGTGATTGTACTCTTCTTGTTCCAACTTGAAAATGTGCCGAACGAAAAACTGCTGGAGATTCTCATTTGCATAATTAATACAAAACTGCTCGAAGCTGTTGACGTTGAAGTTCTCGAAGCCAAAAATGTCGAGAACACCGATCGATGTTCGGTAGTGATTCGCAGTCGACTTTGGCTTGTAAATAGCTGAATTAATTTTGTTGACGATCCAAACGAACATTCTGCCGTAAATTCCCTTGACAAATGCATCCCGGACATCAAGAGACTGCTGCGAACTCATAGTGGACACGACAGTATCTCCGTGCGCGAAAATGGTGCGGGTCGTGAGAGCATCGATCAAATGTTGTTGGTTCACTTCCAGCAGTTTCGCCGCGCTGTCCGCGCTTCCTGCATTAGTGACTTCGGTGGCATCCAAATTGTCGATTACCGTCGCTAATTCAGATATGAACTGTGGCTAATCGGGCAAGAATTCACTAATCTGTTCGCTTACCTTTATATTTGATGTTTCCAAGATGGAGAAGAGCTGCAAGAATCTTGAGTACCTAACGCAAGAAAACAAGACGTCAAATCACTGCTTATTGAAAAGTTAACGACTTTGAAAACCCGACGGATCCTCACCTCCCAGATTTCTTGGTCGCTGAACATGAGCACTTTCATTGCAGAACGGATGTCGGCAAACTCTGCAGCGTCATCTCTTCCTTCGCAAGTGATGCAATCTCCTTGAGTCAAGTAGAAGAACTTGGATGCGTCACTTAGTTCTAACTTGTGTCGCTCTTCTCTGTTCATCCCGGCCAACATGCAATAGAAGATGTGATAGTTGCGCTCTTCGCTCGCCTGTCCCACTATTCGCGACTTCTCCAGAAGATATTGGTCGATTTTTGCTCCTTCGATGATGCCTTGCTTGTTGAAGTGGATGTCGATGTACTTGCCGAAGCGACTGAAATTATGAAGAATATCGTTTCGAATACTATTATGAACTAACATTGCATGAACATTTCAATTACCTAGAATTATCATTCCGAATTGTTTTGGCGTTTCCGAATGCTGCAAGAAGACATAGAAGGCGTGAAGAATTTGACGGCTCAAAGGACACGAGTGTTCATTTACCTTCTAAAATAGGATTAGCTTCGAGGATCTGTTGTTCAATCCACGAATGTTGGCCACTAATAGCAGCCAGATACTGGAGAATGAGTTTGGTGCTCTCCGTTTTGCCGGCACCACTTTCACCGCTGATGATTACGCACTGGTCCTGGTTATATCTTTTCATGTTGTTATAAGCATTGTCCCCGATAGCGAAAATGTGCGGTGGCAATTCACCAATCTTTCTGTCTTTGTAAAGCTTGATCTGTTCTGCAGTATAAATTGGCAGAATTTGGTATGGATTGACAGCGACCAGAATTGATCCGGTGTAGGTCTGCCGAGTAGACAAGGGGAAAATTTCGTCAAGGCGATGCTATACATGAATAGGTCATCACTCTTACATATATCACATTTTCGTTGTATCTGATAAGAAGATTTCTTAAGATGCCAGCCTCATGAAGATCTCCCAGCGATATCATGTCTTCAACACCATGGATTGATGACGGGTGCATAGCTTTGATGCGCCTTTCGGGTGTGAGCCACTGCTCCTGAAATCGAATTAAAACATTACAGTTGAATTTGCTGTCACAACGACGGTGGCAGTCGTACTTTGCCATCGTCGTCTTTCACTTGAATCCGTCGCCCTTCAGCCGCAATCACCCGAGCGCCAATTGCAACGTCAAACTCCCGCTTCGTCTGCGGTTCGATCCAGACATAATCTCCCTGATTTTAAGATTTTAAGATTTTGAGATGTCAGTCAATGTCTCGCAGCAACAGGTCACATGTACGTGTACTCAGTGAAACTTACTCGTGTTACGATTACCATTGTGGTCTCTATTCGCCAAAATCAGACGAAAACTTGCAAAGGAAACGAAATCAGGTAAGATAATTGCAGCAAGATAATATAGAAACTCCGACAGAAAGAGTAAACGTGGAAAAGCTTATTGAACAACCATGAACAACGACTGGTTAGTCGAGCTAAGAAGCGATTCGATCACACGTTCTCGGTGCCAATGACTTCCCGATGATGGTCGCGCTACGTTTCCAGATACTGCTGACCACAACTACCGGCAGCGGAATATGGGAACTTTCCGCGAAACTTGCGGGACAAAAAAATGACCGATCGATGGAGAGAACAAACATACCGATTAGATTAAATGGCGAAAGAAGAGTTCGCAGTGCCCAAACATTGTCTCGATCGTTGACACGTAGCCCACTTCGCTTGACACTCGCACAAAGATTTACCACCGTTTGAAACGATGCGATGATGACTTGATCGAACTAAATGCAAATCACCTTGGCGAATTTTCACACATGGTGATTAGCGACAAACTGTAATAAAAGTAGAGTAATGACAAGTGAAAAGCTGACCCAGAGCCAGACGGCAGAGTCGAGCCCCAGCCGCGCAATGCCTATAATAAACTCTTACCTGTTTTGTGTGGCACTTCTCTCGACTGCACAGGTAAGCCGAGATACCGTCGAACTGAGGCGTGTCTTTTCCCCGAGACTCGTTCGTGCAGAAATCCTGACACTGTCCTTCCGCAGGCAGCATTTAGCTGCCAGACCACAATTCGCGAGTTTTTCGCTCAGTTATTGTCACTTCCATTTCAATTGTCACATTGTTTGGAGTGGTCCCTACCTAGGTCAGCGCCAGATTGCGAAACAAATTTTATTAACACTCTTCATCATTAGACTTTTCTCTCTTATATCGTGAAAACTTTGCTATGGTTTGCCTTTGCTCTTCATCATCCATTGATGTATTTTCTTTAAATGGATAAAAATTAATTATTAAGGCGCGATCGACACAACACAGTTGAAGTTTTGATATAATCGTTGAGACCAAGTTTATGTGCCGCCATTCAACAGACGAGTCACATCCCAAATCTGAACAAAGCAAGTGAGTAAATAAAATAAGTCGAATGAGTGGTTTGTCGTCATATCAGAAGTTACCCAGACAACGTTTACCTTGATCACACGATCCGCACCAGCGGTGAGCAGCTGGCACCGCGACTCGTCCAGATCCATATGCGCAATACTGTGTTTGCTCTCGTGGAATGTGGCCAAAGACACGCGACTACGAACACAATGCGAGAATTGAAGAAATGAATTAGAAATTCAGTGACTATAAGTCATTGATGACTCGCGATCAATTGCAGATGTAGACTTACTCGGCATCGGTAATGACAGAATGGCATTCATCACAGACGCGAACTTTGAACTCGTAGCCTATGACTGGAATCGTGGTTCGATTGGTACTACACGCATCACATACGGCCTTGCCACATTTTCGGCAGTGGTGCTGCAATCCGAGAAAATTGTCAAATGTTGTGAATGTAATCAAGCTAAGTCGAACAAGAAGTTGCACTCACCTGTCTCAGACCAATTATCTTTTGATCGACCATTGCTTTGATGTTCCAGAAAAAGGGCCGCGAACATCGCTAACAGAAATAGAGAAACGTTGATTAGTGATTCTCTCCCGCGTACACATTTAGAATGTTACCTGACAGAAATCACTTTCGGCCCATTCAGGAGTCTGATAAGAGAGAAAATGATGATCGACTAGAATACTCTCTCTGGTATACACAAACCTCTTTCCGCTTGGCTTTCATGTCCCATGCGATGATCGCGCAATCTTCACCGCCTGACAGAAGTTGTTTAGATGCAGCAGCGTAACACAACGAAGTGACCTTGTTGCTATAGTTGGACAAAATAAACAAGAATAATTACATCTTCTTCGTCGATGGTAAACCCAAATCGTTATTCAACTCACTGGTGTCCCTGCAACTCATAAGCCGTTCCTCGCTTTCCGCCAATGTCCCAACAAATGATCACTTGATCGGAACTTGCAGAGAAAAGCATCGAACGATCGGCATCCCATTCGAGACGACGAATACATCCTGAGTGACCTTTCAGTGTGGTGACTGGCTGAAGTTGGAGGCGAGACGTATTTAATCAACTCGATTTTGTCCATGCGGACTGAATGTAGTTCTCTCCAAGATCTTGGCCCTCTCAACTATGACAATTACGCATTACGAAGCCAACATTATCATGGATGAGAGGAACAAGATTGTACCGAGAACGATATTCGAGACGTATGGGCAAAATCGAACCTTGTATCCCGTCTCTTCGATCTTCAGCATCGTAACCTGTCCGCTGTAGTCACCGATGAAGACGTGCTTCGATTGTACATCAAACCTGCAGAAAGATAGAACCATTGACGTGTCCTGAGGTGAAACGAGCCGCGTTGACATACTGTAGCGCGGTACACCAGGAACTGCACCCAAACCCACCGAGCCGACGCCCGGTTTCGGAGCAGTGCCACTGAAAATACTTGTCGCGTCCCACACTCAAGACCCATTCTGTCACCAGCGAGAAAATGACGGCCGTGACA
This sequence comes from Osperalycus tenerphagus, assembly GCA_022876805.1. Lineage (NCBI taxonomy): Eukaryota > Metazoa > Arthropoda > Arachnida > Sarcoptiformes > Nematalycidae > Osperalycus > Osperalycus tenerphagus. The sequence goes on along the minus strand of JAGGCA010000073.1, from coordinate 32,064 downwards.
CGCGCCTGGTGAGCGAGATAGTTGCGGTCATGGGTGATGCGGTTAAAGTCGTCGGAAACGCTGAACTGTGATATGGACCCGTTCTCCATACCAACAAACAAGCTTCTGGTCTCGTGGTTAAAGTCCATCGCGGTCGCAGCCGATGGCATGATGTGACACACGCTGGGCCAATAGCTGCCGACATCTCGCTTGAGCCAAATACGCACTGTCCTGGAAACATCGAGAATGACATGACAATCGGTCAATCACTCATGACATGCATGCGCACACACTTGTCATCCGAGATCGAAATGAGACCTTCCTCATCGCGCAGTATGATGGCCATGTTGACCACATCCTGGTGGCCCTCCAACTTGCTCACCAACTGCAGTCTCTGTGGAAACAATAAGAAACAAAGCCGTCAGTGTCATGTAAAGACAATGTAAACAAGCGTCCAAGAGGCACCAATTCCGAACAGATCCGTCTGTGGGGTGCGTCACTCGCCAATGTGGTCGATTCCACACCAGCAGCGACAAGCAGGTCCAAGCACGTACCTTGTCGTCTCGGGAGCCAGGAAACGGTCGAATTTCAGCAGCCATAGCGTGGAAAATAATATTTAATCAGAGAATAACGTCGGTTGTGAGCCGTCATGAAACGTCACGAGCGCTGTGAAACAACGGCGGGAAAATGGACAAGCTCGAGGCGGACGCGACGAAATCGAATTAAATTCGAAGACGAAAGATGAAACTTATGCAGTGCAACTTCATTCGAATTGAGCAATTCTGGACACATTCATGCATGTACATTAGATGAAAGTGTTTGTTTGAAATGCCTGGTAGTTTGAATCGTACCAGATGGAACATTCTTGCATTGACACAACTAACGTTTACAAATAGATAAATAGACAGATACGAGTTATCTCAGATCCGAACCGGAAATGAAATCCTCAATTAAGTGACACTCCATTAGAGCAACGATGGTTCTGTGTTGATTTATTTCCAATCAAAAATACTTGCTTGTATTTTAATTGACTCGGTGCCGAGAAATTGACACTTTTTGCACACGCGTCAACCAAGTTAACATACTTGCATGAAACGATAACTGATAAAACTTATCTTACATAACTGCATAGCATTGATCGGAGGTAAAGGTTTCAAAATGCGAACAAACTGGACTTGGACTCGCGTTTATTAACAGTCCACAGACGTCAATTAATCCCACTACCAATCCCAAACGCGACTAGAGTTATTCGAAGGCAAATCTATATTGCTTGTTGAGATACTGAATTGATTATCTTAAATGAAAATAAGTGACAATTGCGAGTTAATTTATGTTCGTATATATAAAGAGGATGCGTAAGAATTGGTCTTTGGTTTGTGGGTTGCAGAAACGGTGCACACACAATCACACAACATCTCACTTAAGGGCTCAGGAGGTTCAACAAACACACACACACACTTCACGGAAACTTCAATAACCCGCCACCGAGTTTGGCGATTCCACCGAGCGCACCAACGCCTCGACCTATTCCTGAAATGCGTCCCATCACGTTCTGCGTGGCATTCTGAATGCGACCCATCACGTCGCCGCTGTCTTCGTTGGCATCCGGTTCGAGATGCCGCGCCACACCAGAGGCCCGCGATTTCGTCGTTCCACTACTGCTGTCAGTTGCATGACTGGATACACACAGAAAACAAGACATTGATTGCCAGTCAAGCAGTTTACTCGCTCAACATACGCATCGTCGTCAGCTTCACGGCTTGTATCATCTGAAACGGATGCGGACGCCTCTTCCAGCACAATTCGACTCATTATCGTCTTGTAGACCTTCGAATTGATTTTCTCCTCTTCCATCCCCTGAAGCTCAGAGTCGGAATACATTTTCTGCGAAAGCGTAAATGTACGCACACAAATGTAGTTTACGGACAAGGAAAATAATTAGATGCAATCCTTACTCGAACGATGTGTGACAATGCAGACAACTGGACAGAATGTAGACTATGGTCGATACGTTCCGACAACCAATTGCATATAATGTCCATTTGGGCTGCGTACCATTGCTGCAAGTGTACAACACATCTTATGATGATCAGGGATTCTCGTTTCTTGACTCACTCACGTACCTCGAACAAACTGAGAGCCCAAAGCTCATCGCTCACTTTGCCTCTCAACTGTTCGGTGCTGTTCCTCACAAAATTAACGTACGCCTTTCCCACTTCTCGTCCAGAGCTCGACATGCCTTGCTTGTACTACGTAATAAAAAATTCTGATAACAGCCAAATTCGCCTTAGAAATCACTCGTCACTCACAGTAAGCGACAGAATTGGAGCTAATAACGAGCCTTCGTCATATCGTGAAATTTTGGTAAGCGTTGCTTCGAGCACACTCGTAAGCTGACAAATAGAATGAGAAATTGGAATACGAAAAAAACATCTTGTGAGTGAGCCAGCAATACACCGAGCCTGCAATACCGACCTTCGTTATTAAGCCGGTCTGCATGTCGTTCAGAACGGCTTCGACTAAGTGATCAATCTTGCTATGATATTGTTGCTGTGAATACAAGAAGAAAAGTCACGAATGCAGTCGATGGTTTGACTGGGTAAGGCGACGTTTGCGCCTTACAATGTCAACTCCATCGAATGTGCACAATTTGAGTGACTGATTCTTGGCTTCGAGCACCACATTAATCATCGCGCACATTTCCGATGGCACGATATAGTCCGTGCTGGTCCATCGACTGCCTTTGCGTTCCCACTGCTGAAATGCTTGCTACATAAGTGCACAGACAGGTAAAAAATCGAATCGAATCAGTTTGTCGTCACTAATTTTCGTGCAAGGCTCTTTAACACATACCAATGTGCGATTGATGCACGAATCGAGCATATCACAAGCCATGAGCTTAAGTCGCTGTTCTAAATGCTCGCCAAACACTTTGTCAGGCCAATGAAGGTCGAGAATGAAATTCTGAAGAGCATCTAGTTTCCAGAACAGCTCTTCCGACGCTACACACCCGGCAGCACTACAGGAAGCCATACAACCAGAAATTAATTAATTCCGACACAGGAAATTAATGCTGGCTTGGTTGCCACTCGACTCACCCTTTGACTTCCCATCGCTCTTTATCATAGCCCTTGTGAAGTGATTGAGCAATAGATGACTCCATAAGATCGACGTAGCGAACCACTTGAGGTGCGAACGTATCCCGGAGATGCGTATGAAAGGAACCACCGCACAAGTTCTCTAAAATTAATCAATCCATGAGTTGCTGCTTGCCTGACAAAATTGACAAATAGCTCACCGTCTTGCAGGAGATAGTTATTCAAGACTTGGAAGAGAGGAAAACTCTCCCATGTATCTGCATAGGTGGAGTGGAATGAAATTAGTGGTACATTAAGAGTTTAGCATAACATAGTACAAAGACCTAGTCGTCGAGCCATGAATCCTTGAAATAAATTCTCGAGCAATACCTGGAGGCTGGTCGGCGAGAATTACGTCCATGTCGACAGCGAACAGTGACCAGAATATCTCGCAGTGTTCCACGAGCAAATCAGAGAACCATGCAAATGCCTGAAATGCAACCATAAAAATGCAATGACTGTGACACGTAAGCATCTCACAAGCGAGATTCTCACTGTGCGTGATCTTTCGATCGATTGACAGCGGTAGATGAACGAATGACATTTGGCACTTACGCGATCTTGTATAATGCGAATAAGCATTTAATACCAACATCGACAGCACAACATCGAGAAAGCAGAAGGCAAAAGAGAGACAGTCACACGGTGAAGGGGAAAGGAGCAAAATGAAATTAATTCAGACACATCATGATAGGAACATGGTGAGCAACTCACCGCTCCTAAAAGCCTGCAAGCAGTGATACCAGGAAGACACACAAAACACGGGTTAAGCGTCAGGATACACCAAACACCGAAATGGTAATGACACAGACACCCAATCAGTTAACTACATGCAAATGCGATGCACGCGACTGACGGAGATATGAAAGGTCCAACTCGAGATCTTCATCGGTACGCTTATCTCACCTCTGCATAATATTCGTTGTTCTCTTGAATCAAGTCGACGCACAGCTCTGCGAGATGGATCAAATTCTGCATCTTCACGTGTGCGTAATAAATGCCGCCTTCGTCGTCCGCTACTTCTAAAAAGAGAGAAATTTTCAAAGTTTTCATGTTGCTTAATTAAAAGGCCGGCCGACACGCATCTAACACGAGCAGTTCCTAATCAGCTAGAAGCAACTAAATCTAAAAAGCGTGCGGTTAGGATATTCGGATACCTGGATCGATTGGTTGCTCAATAGCTGAGAGAATTGGATTTCGAGAGAAAGAGAGAGCATACGGAAAGATACGGGTGCAAAATGCGCGGACAATAAGACTAACTCGACTCATCGTCAGATATACCTTCAATACTGGCCTGCTCCGAGATCTTAGTATAATTTATCAACGCAGAATGCTCCAGGCATTTTTTAATGATCCAACGCACTTCTTCTGGGCACGCTAATTGCAATACGTCCTTCATCAGCACCCGTTCCAGTAAGGACAATGCAGCTTTCAGAGCGCCTTCGGGACGTCCAAATGGGAAACAATATCTGTGGAAGCATTAAATTAATTCACCCATGACGAAACGAGAGAAGGTGTGCTGCTTACCTGAAATTCGAAATTTGGTATTCCAGCAGTACCTTCAATCGTTCTCTGATTCCAGCATAGAGATCCTTCTCTTCGACAGTGACCGTGCCGATGCCATCAGGTCTACAATGGAAAGCATTTTAAGTGTCACAATGCTCATCTCCGTGCTTATTAGCTCGTCAAACATAGTTAGGTGCCAATTACGATGCAGAGCATGCAGTACAGTGCTCATCGAGAAGGCGAGACGGGATAAGGTAACAGTCATACCTGATGTCGAACGCGACTGAACCAACTAAAAGTGAGTGATAGAAAGCAGTGTTCAGTCTCTGTTGTGCGCTATTTGCACGAGTTTGGATATGACTACTTACTCGGATGTGCAGAAGCACTGACAGAGGAATGCAGATAGAGAAAAGGAAAAGTGCAGATGAGCGAGAAAGGAATTGCCAGGTTATCAGAAACGTGACCACGATATCACTTACCTATTACCGTGCACGTGCGATGAGCAAAATGCATAACTGTAATGGAGCAAAGTCGGGTCGATCATGACTCCTCTCTCCGCGAACTCGAGCAAATCGTTCAAGTATGTCAAATGACGAAAACACGTCCGAACACCGTAACGCGCGCAGTACTCGTCTAAAACGAATACCTGGCCAGGACTGAACCAACCCTGAAATGACAATAACAGAAGAATAACACTGACAGCAGATTTTGCAAACTTACCAACGAGCAGTAGACATCATTGAGCCTATAGTCTAACGTTTCAGTTTGCAAATATCGAAAGAGCTGATGATTAAATTTACATGGATCAGCCGATATGAACTCTTCCATTCCGTGCTTTCGAGCGCGGTCAGCATCTAAACGGTTTCGTTGCAATTGGTATCAGTCATCTCGGTACTAATGAAATGCTTTGCCACTCACCTCCTTGCAACCGGGAAATTGTCGAATTTTTATTGAAGAATGGCTGAACAAGCGGCGTCGGTTTGTGCGCTTGGCCCTGAAAGCAGTAGTATTTAAGGTACTTAAGTAACCTACTGCAAAAGTACTGCAAATGTTAATTCACAGACCGTGGCGCGATACATGGCCATCACCCAGAGGCCACACTCATTTTCGTCATCACATGCGAACACGACACTGTCACCTTCTTTGACAGCATTAAAGAAATATTTCCCCTCTTCCAGATCTATAAAAAAGTACGCAGCTAAATATAAGTCCCGTCACAGACGCGAAACAAACGTACCTGGTGGTGGTTCAATATAGTCGACAGTATATCCGTCAAGTTGTAGCATTTCTGTCGGTTCTGATTTTTTTTCCCGATAGGAGCACATCGCGAACGTGTATTGAGATACTTGAACGAGAATGTAGTACCGCTTCTTCCACTTCTTCCACACCGTCTTGCCTTGTCCGAACAGATACCCGCAATGCTTCATGTTCTGTGGCTTGTCCATGCGGAGAATAATTTTGATCTTCAAGTTCTGATCAGGTGCGCTTTTCGGCACAATCATGTTGTACCATTCCGGCGTTTTCGGACTCAGCGGTGTTGGCCGTATGATGACTTTGCCCAATTCTTTATCTTCAAGACTGAGCAAACCTCCGCTCTCGGCGTATAACTTCACCTTTACCACAGGCAACGGATGAGTTGTGGTAAAATCGCCTTGAGTGTCCCATCTAAGAAGACAATGATAATCATAATCACAACATGCACTCACAACCACGCATCAACTAATTTTCATAGTTGCGACATACAATGGAGCGATTTTTCGTCACTCACCTGGCTTTTTGAGCTTCTGCGTGGTCAGTTTGCAGTTTTTCACTGCCTTCTACTTCCATTGTGCAATAAACTATTCTACTTGAGGTCAGAGACTTCAATCCTCGCACTTCCATCACAACCACCTCGATGCAGAATGAGAGGACGACATCCATTTTCGACAAAGTCGTCTCAACCGTGTGATCTTCGACGAGTCCCTCTCGTGCGAGAGATGCTTGGCTTCTGGGAAGTGAAAATATATGTCAGAATATGCTTCGGCAATTAAGGAACAGAGCACGCAATCATAAATCTAAAATTGAAATCAATCAATCAATCAACAGTTAGTAACCGAATAGGGGAATAATTGTAATCGTACATGAAAGAAATGATGTGAAGAAATAACTGATAAAAGATAGACCACAAAGGCGATTGGAGACAACTTAAGACTCGCGCAGGGTTCAAGATGCTCGAAAAATAATATCGAAAAATCGATGAAGATGGTTTGAAACTAAAATTAGAAAGAAAATTAAATAAAACTAAATGAACGTAATGAAACCAATGCGTGATAACGAGCAACACGAGTGCTAGAAGCAACGAAGCGAGTGAGCGAGCGAATGCAAACAGAACGAAGAGATTGCGTGCACGGTGGAGAGAGAATGAGAAATAGCGGAAGTGCAATTAGACATGGACACAGATCGGAAACTGCCCGACAAAATCTACCTGCCTCAAAACTGACGCCCGTCGACGACTGGACACCGCAGTAATTGAGAAAGACAGAGAACAATGAGAGATAAAGCGAATGGCAAAGGACATGAGCGAAGCGATGCATGGTGCACAGGGAGCGACATGAGAGCGACATGAGAGCGACATGAGAGCGGCAGCAACAGTGCAGGGATTGCCAAAAACGTACCTATGATTATATCTCTTCAGCTTCTGCAACCCGTAACGAGAGTCTGCACCTCCTTTCGAAACGGGGAGACTTTCCAAGTTCACCATCAGTTGATTTATCGAACTGCGACATTCCTCTATATATAGACATTCCATTTCTTTGAGCACAAATTTCGGCAACAACTTTCGATTCTAGCAACACAAACACACAATTGTTAAGTGGTTAGTAGTGATGCGATGTTAGCGACGGCGTTAGTAAAACGTGGGCGGAATGAGAGTCAATACGAGCGCTAAAGCGACGGAATGTCTGCCAGTCATACACAACTTACTCTTTCCATTTCATTCACTTTCTGCACTCGTCCATCTAATTCTCGTCTGATGGCAGCCGCTTGTTCGTCACCGGAGTCCAGCTATGAACACGTAAACGGGAATAGATTATTAATCATGTTCAGCAGAGCGTTAAACACGATTATTAACTTAAGTAATTACTTGAAGTGCGTTGTAGAGTAGTTGATGCTCGAACTTTTTGATTTTCAGAACATTCTGGAACATGTCATAAAGCTGTTCCTTGCTGAGAATATGTTCGTTCTGCAGATTCTGAGCCTGTCCGCGAACCGACACCTTCTTGATATCGTCGTCGCCTCGCAGAATCGTATCGAATTTACTCATCCACGACGCGAGCACCGTTTCCTTGCTGATGCCGTCGATCTCGGGCAGACTTCGCACTCGTTTCTCGACATTAAGACGGAATACTTCTTTGAAATCGTGAGCAGAACAAGCACCACTCTGCACCATCAGCTGGACTCGGTCACTCTTCAAGAACACTTCGTAATAGTTTTGAATAGCATGAATGAACGCCTCATCGGCGGCTATCTGCGTTTCTCCTTTCAAAAATTGCTGAAATCTGCTGACGATCTGGTCGAGCTGTTGCCGACTGATTTTGAGCTGTCTTCGGGTTAGATCGGTCGGTTGTTTGGCGTTGAACGAGTAGGCGATCTAATGGAGAAGATAATATTCTGAAAATATTATTGCACATAGAAATATGCAGTAGTGAGAGAAACCATCCATCCATCAAATTTCTACAGGGAGATGGTTTAGCAAATCCGAGTTACTTTCTGACGCCTCGGCTTAAACAAGGGAGTAGAGTCACCGGAAATGTGGCGCAATGTTGCAAACTTACGCATCGCAATACGAAAACGTATAATTGGAGTCTCATCTTGCGATCGGCCTCCTCCTTCTCGGCACGCTCAGCATCGTCTTGGGCACTCGTCGAGGCGGTGATCTCCTTGGCGGAGGATGCGACCAAGTGACCAGGGGTCGGGCTCGGGGTCGGGCTCGTTGGACGTGTCGTAGGGGCAGGAACTCGGTTAGGCTGAGGCAGAGAAAGACGGTCGTTAGGCAAATATCCTGGAGAGGAGTGATGAGAAGCGAAGTTGAGTGTCGATGGGACGGGCGACACGCTTCGAGGCACGTTCGGGAGTGAGCCTGAACCTGGACCGACTTGTAGGTGAGCGGAGGTCGAGACCGAGCCCGAGACCGAGCCCGAGCCTGGATCGCGAAGGCTGCCGATGGTCGCGTAGAGAGCAGGGGTGGAAGAGGCGCTCAGGCCAGAACTTTGGCCGATTCCCATTCCAGTTCCGACACCGGTAACCGAAGGCATCTCGGCTGACTCGTTTTCGACTGGACCTTCGTCGACATCCTCTTCGGATGACGATGGTTCCAACATGACACTGGTAGATGCGAATTCGACGAAGCAATACTAGATATGACTCACTAGCTAGAGATGACTAGATCTGGGAAGAGAAAGTAAAAGTTTTAGTGGTGGCCGTCGGAGAGCCATAAATGATGAGTAAAGAGAAACGTCTTACATGACGAAAGCGAATCGAACTAACTCTGTAAGGACCCTTCCACGCATTGCATGCAAATCGATCCATTCAAATGCCGTCGACAGGTGGCGCTGTCGCTAACCATTATTGGCGCGCCCTTTCAATTCCACGTTCACTTGCTTTACATATCTCACTACTAGATTCACGAATCAAACAAAAATCTACCTCTGGATGTGACTGCCAACAGAGAGTGGCAGTTATCACTTATGCACAATCACGCTGCCTTCATTCGCTCACGTGCTCCACTCGAGTCCTGGTCGTGATTCCGATGCTGGTGCTTTAAAGGGCAGCGATGAAGAGAAAGCAGCAAGTAAATATTTCGTCATTTTCCGAGTCGGCTAGCAATGACTCGATTTATAGCGCCACTACTCACACATCAGATGAATAAACTCTGGCCAAGTCGTTCACAGGCATTGATGGTGCAGAGAAGAATGGTGGTACACAGGAATATAGTACTGCTGCGATGTTAACTTAGAGAAATATAAGCAAATTTGGAGTACATAAATATGCAATTAGCTTGGAAAGTGTTTGTAACTCGATGAAGAGTAGCATTCCATGTCGAGATCTCGCATAGGGAATCCTTAGAACGCAATCTCCGATAGTCCACGAGTCTCGCGGCGATCTCAATCACAGCTCTTATCTGCTGTGCTCTGTTGCACCAAAGACTTGGTCCACTCGATTGACTTTGTACTCTTTTCGCTGCGCAATACACCAACTGGTCACGTTTGCCGCTCTTAAGCGCGCTTCTGTAAAACAATGCCAAGTCTCCCGGTCTCAAGTCAGCCTTCGCTCATCGTCACAAATAGTCATTATTTCAACGAGAATAATATCAACAATAACAAATCTCGAGAGGCCATTGCCGAAGAAGGTGAGTACACATTCTGTGGCTATGTTCGCATCGCGATTTGGCTTGCTTCAACTCTGGTATGACTGTCATTATCAAAGCATCAGTTTACTTATTGTTCAATTTTCGTAAAGGTCGAATATCTGCTCAAATCATTCGACGAGTGGCTCGGCGCTCTAAAAGGTTTTCTTGCAAAGCACTTAACAACATTTCGCTCAGACTTTTCCCCCGCTCCGAATAGAACTCATAAAGTTCAAATCCAATATGTCGTTATTTCATGTTCGAAAGTTTCTTACTGGAACAAATATCGCATCACGCGTAAGTTTATCGGTTGCGATTCAAAATTTATATTAAATTTCACTGCATTCTGTTGAGCCGAACGCACTGCATATTGGTTGAAAGGACGCGAATCATCTTGAAGTGGACTCAGATATGAATCGGGCGAAAACTTTCTATGCATCTTTGCATAATTTATCTAAAGCAATGACTGAGGATTTGTTGGAAGAACAGTAGCGAGAAAGTCTCAATTATTTGATTGTAAGATACTCGTATGGAACCCTTGGCAACTGAAGAGTCTCACTGGAGTCGCCCGAGCACAAACTATAACAACGATCCAGTATTTCTAGAAATAGTATTTTAATGCCAGCGTTACATGTTGCTCGAGCAAACACCGCCGAGATCTTGTAAGTCCGCGAAAATCATCGTGACTGCTGTGTTTGTTCATTTCATCTCGACCGATTTTGCTAATCTTAATCTGCTTCCCAATCAACAACATCCATGTCTGATTCCCCATCGATTAAGAGGACGCCTTTGCTGCGAGTCACGATGATTTCGTACATCATCGGAGATTAACAATCTAGTCGATGCCTCGTGCCTCCTGGCTTATTCCGGTTTATAAGGATTACGTTACTGCTGCGCTGATCATATAGAAGTCCGATTGCAGATACACAAAAAAATAAACAGTTTTGCTTAGTTCAGCCAAACTCTGCCCATTACCGGCTATTATGTCCTATTAACTTGGTATTTCGCTACCAGTGTACGTGTAGTTTAAACTTGAACGTTAAATTAATACATAATGATGATTCTCAGATTAGTTTTAAGTTCCAGTTCTCCTTTTCGTGTCACTTATCGATCAGAATATCATGTAGTTGTTGTCGTCGAGCATTCTAACAATCCCGAGACTGCGAATACAGATTAATTTCTGTTTGAATGTCACTATTTGAAATTGCATCATGCAATTTGCATGTATACGCTCTGCTTCGCTTTTGCAACATATGCGATAAAGAAATTGAATCGCATTCGAGTGTCTCATTCTTCGCACGCTTTCCATCTGTAAATTTTAGTTACAAATCAAATACAAGGCGCTGAACCAATTATGAACTTAATTTGTGAAGCGCTCGACATGTTTGCCTTGAAATGCCAGCAACAGTTGAATGAGTTTGAAATGTGATACACTAAATTTGAATTGCAGTTGTTTTTTTCTGTTGCAGATGTCGACGAATGTGCATTGATGCCGAACCTGTGTGGTCCTGAGGCCGGCTGCCTCAATACTGTTGGGTCATATGAGTGCTATTGCAGTCACGATCTTCAGCCTGTCGACCGAAATACGGGTTGCGAAAGAAATTCTGGTATTGTCCTCCAGACTATTTCGATTTCAGTAACATTTTAAACGAATTACTTGCTTACTAGTCTTCTTTTCTGGTGCTGCTTTTGCGATTCATCGTTATTACGGATTAGTTCTTGCGCCATCAGATCCGTACAACATTGTTATTCAATTTCAGTGATTAATCTTAATTATTATGCAGACTAGATCATGAGATGTTCTTCTTGCATCAGTGCTTGTTTGCTTTTAATCATCATGTTCCGATTCGAGACTCGATCGAACTTCCTGCAATTGATCGCTATCCGCGATGATCCTGAAAATCGATTCTTTCGTAAAGACAAAGTTTTCTTCGGCGCATTGGTCAAAGCTCGCCATAAAGGATCTACTGCTTGGTCCATTTTAGTTAGTCAGTCAAAATACTGTTGCTATTGGAACTCGGAATTCCCATTTCTAAATGTTGGTGATAAATAGATGATGGAAACGAAAGCCGCGCACTTGTTTCATTTATTCTGCGCGATTTCTCTTTTATGGCAGTCTTTCCGCACGAATACCAATTATTGTCAAAGTTTTATTCGATGCCTGATCGACTGCAGCTCGTCATTCAAAATGACAGTCAGTCGCGCCTCGCTGTGATGAGGAATAAAATCATCACATATTGGACAAACAATCTTGCCGAAGCCCTACATTGTACGAATCTGTTGGTTTCTACTATTAACATTTAGTCATTCTATTGAGTGATACTGAAGCATGAAAAGATATCTGGAAAGGTTGAAAA
>JAGGCA010000073.1:446-19673 GCA_022876805.1 Osperalycus tenerphagus | reverse complement strand
GGCAATGCTACTCGAGTGAGATTTACTCGCGAGATACTGCACCTCACAACACCAAAGCATGGCACACAAGAGTCATTTCAGTCAACTCCTCAGTCTGTGCTTCTTCTTCTTCTTGCTCAACTCCAAATGTACTCAATCGTTCCCAATTAGTCCGGGATTATTCCATTTTTCAATTCGCATCTCGTTATCTCGATCCCTGAGTTGTTTTTCTTTTCACCATTTCTGAGTTGGTGAAAACAAAATTAAGACAAATGAGTGAATTTCTTACAGAGATTCCATGAAATTCGTAAGTGAAACACATCGAACGCTAATGAGCGCGAGTCCTTAGAGAAAGTTATGATGATGGTTGTTTGTGAGATAGATTCGTCGTATTTTTTTCTATTCTTTCTTCAAGCTACAATGCTAAGGATATAAAAGTCGATCTCTGCTCGTTTTACATTGTGGCTGATCAGTAGAGACTCAACTTTTTGCGGCAATGCCAAATGCCGCAAATTTGGCAATTCGCTGCAAAATCGACAAATAAACAGCGAATTGCCACAATTTTGTTGATTTTACCGCGCTGGGTAATGGCTCTGCGAGCTCATCAGTGAAGACCTGAATTTTTTGCGGCATTGTCTGCAGCGAATTGCCGCGAAAATTTCAGGTCTCTACTCATCAGACGTGTTCAACATGGATGAGACGTCGAGCGACGTTACGTTTAGTGATCATTATATTTTGTGTTAGTATTGTGACGATCAGTCAGTTCTCCATCATGAAGCTAATAAATAAATCTGCGAAATGGAAATCTAGCTCAGAACCGATATCATCGTTAGAACATTAGACGAGAAATGGGGCAAAAATTGGAGCAAAATGGCGCAAAAGTTCAGGTCTGTACTGATCAGCAGTGCTTTTTATGATAGTTTCTCGAGGGGAAAACAAACAGAAAGCACGTCGCACCTACATAGTGGCACAGGATGGGTGTGACTTGAGCGAGTCAAATATGTCGATTTTCACTTGGGAATGTACCGAAAAGTACTCAGAGAATGTCGATCTTGTCGCTCCCTCGAATACACTTGATGTGTGTCTCATGTTCGAATGCACACACTTTGATATCGGAATCGGTGTGCTGTATTCATTCATGCTAGAAAAACAGAGTTTAACATTTCCTTTAATATCGATTGCCAGTAAGTCTTCTCCAAACAACCTCTGCAGAGGTGGGACAGCGCTTAAAAGTGGTCTGACATAAAAATGTTCTTGTCTTCACTGTCGTTAATGCAGCGTTAGTCTCATCGCAAGGACACTTTACCACTCTCCTGCGCTTTCTCGATGTTAATTTCATTTGATGGACAAGTCTTACTGTGCTGAAAATGCGCTATTTGCACGAGAATGACACTGAACAAATCGCGTCTGTCGCTTCGTGAGTGGGAAATGGAACACTTACGATGATACGATGACGCGACTAAATAGATGGACTGAATTGCAGAACTACGTGAACCGAATGGCATTGGAGGAGAAATTTTGGTGTACTGTTCGAAAGTGACAGCAGCATGTCCAGTGGGCTTAATTTTCGCTGTCGTGTGCCTGCAGGAGAAACGCATCCGCGTTTGACGTTTGTCCAAATACTGATGACGCATATTGAATGTTCCATAAGTCTTCAATTTGAGACTACGAATATTAAGACTCCCTGCCATTTCTTGCTCGTGTCGCATCTTCCCACACTTTCTCGGAATCGAGTCCAAATCCAATACAGATGCAACTGATCGATGCGGCGACAGTTTCGTATTGTGCGCTGCGTGCGGCCTCTCAGTCTCGGTTCCATTTCGATCTCGCTTCCGTTTCGCTGTCCAGGGTTATTAATTATTCTCCTCTTCATGGCATGCATCTGCATCTGCATCTGCTTATCAGCTTGTCAGCGCCCTTGAGATCCGAAACACATTGAATGCTATCTGTTTTGTTTTCAGCGTCGGCGACAAATGGCGATCCGAAAGAATTAAGTAATAAGAGTCCGGCAATAAACGTCTCACCTGGATACGACAAGGTTAGCTTGTTGAGACGTGCAATTTGTTGAATAATCTTCATAGATCATTGTTCCTTGACGACCTTCACAGACATTGCTCAGAGGGATGGAGACAACAAACAAGCATCCATCGCACAATTCGACCACTCACTTAGTTGTTGCGTCCATCGCAATACTGCTCGTCGTGTCTGTTCTCTGTGTTGTAATTGTTCTATTAAGACGACAAATGAAGAGGCGATGCTACTTGCAGGGGCACAAACCGAATTCACATCCCGTACCATCATACTTGACTCTCACCAAATGCATGCAGAAATATGTAACAAATCCCAATTATTACTCCAGGTAATGATGTCCAAACTCGGCAATTCTGATGCATTCTTTGAAAGTCATTTCTCTCTGTCTCGTTTTGCAGCTCCCCTGACAATTCACTGGCTGAGATTATGCGTGATATGGAAATACCAGCCGAATGTATCGAATTTCACAGAGAGATCGGAGAGGGTTGTTTTGCTCGAGTCTACAAAGGTAAGAGATTCTCAATAACGAGAAATTCTTCTTGAGAACGTGAACAATGACATGCTTCGAAGCACTGAATCACAATTGTACCTCTTAGAAGATGTATCCGAATAGTTTCAGTATTTTAGTACAAGCCTCACGCTACATATGGCTTGAGCTAAATTATGTATGTAATTTTACTTGAAGAGCTTTGTAATGAGCCGAAATAGGTTCGACGCGACGTTTTGTTGCACTGCTCACATAGGTATCTCTATTCGTCATTAATGTTGCTCACTGCTTACTCAGATATGTTTTATTCATAAATTGAGCGACATCCATGAGAAGCAATGATGCATGTTAGATGGTGACAGAAAAAAACTCTTAAATCATTCAGTATGCACAGCAAATATATGAAAACTTTCTGTCAAAAAGAGACAAACAGAGTGACTTATATGACTTATAACCTTATGAAAACCCGAATTGAAATCCTCGCTCTATCTGTTTTCAGGCACACTAAAACAATCAGGTGAAAACCGAGTCGTGGCCATTAAGGTGCTGAAAGACATCACCAGTCCGGAAGCGTACGCAGATTTTCAGCGTGAAGTCGAGATCATGTCGACTTTCGAGCATCCAAACATCCTAAGACTGCTCGGCCTGGCATCAACAATTCGTGCAGGTAAACACTGCTCGGTGTCGTTTCGAAGGGTAAAACAAGAAAAACTCGACTAACTTCAAATGTATTCGCATCTGAATTGTTTTCCGCGCTTACCTGTCACCTCATAACGCAGAAGAATCCTCACTTCCTTACGGCATGGTGTTCGAGTATGCCAAGTACGGTGATTTAGCCGAGCTCCTCCGGATCAAATCTCCATTTATTCAATTGCCAACTTCTTCTGGTGCGAAATCGGTGCCCGATCAAAGAGATGTGGTATCAATCGGGAAGGTACGCTGATGTCGAAGTACAAGGCCTATCCCAGAATTACCTGAAATTTACAGAATCTCTGTATTTATAACTCGCGAAATTAAGAAATTCCGGGTGATTGGTAATTCTGGGGCATTCCATGGGCCTTCAAAATAGTGCATCGCTTCCTTGATTCATACCAAAGGTTTGTTCATAGGACGATCTCACATGGATCGCGGCCCAAATTAGCAATGGAATGTGCTATTTATCCGCTAATCATTTCGTTCATCGTGATTTGGCTACGCGCAACTGTCTTGTGGGTGAAGATCTCGCGGTGAAAATATCCGATTTCGGCATGTCGTGAGTGTTGAGAGCGACTATGAGATGTCGAATTAGTTAATAACTTCGTTCACTCGCTCCTAGCCGCGACATATACACGGTGGATTACTATCGGGTCAGTTGAATTTCTTCCCCTCCTGTTATTTTCGCAAGCTGTACTTGTAATAAAGTGTTTTATTCTTGTTAAATACGTTCCAGGTGGGATGTGGATCTCGGTTGATGCCAGGTGAGTAACATTCTGTTTATGCCTGATCCTGATGCTATTTCGAAATTGCCGTAAAGCAAGATTAGTTTCGCAATCGGTACTACTTTTCTCTCTTTTGACCGCTCATTTCAGTTCGTTGGATGGCTCCGGAATCAATTTTGTATGTATATGTAACCTATCTGTACTTGAGAAATGTGTATCAAACGGGTCAAAGTCTCAGATGAAGAAAGCCAAGTTACTTTTCCGTAGGTATGGCAAGTTTACTCTAGAGTCCGATGTGTGGGCATTCGGCGTCGTTCTGTGGGAAATCTTCACGTATGTGTTGAGTATTTAAATGCTCTACATTTTTAAAATTTATAATGACTGTCTTTTCCCACCTTTAATTTTTATCTGACCTCTAATTAAGCTACGGGAAGCAGCCTTATTACGGACACACCAATGAAGAAGTGAGCTATTCCACGGATCACGTAATATGTGTTCTCAGGAACTGTACTTGTTCCGTCTCAGGTTGTCAAACTCATTCTGCAAGGAATTCCATTGATCCCACCGGAAGACTGTCCTCTATTTGTGTACCAACTGATGGCTGACTGCTGGAAGACTGAACCAATGTCGAGACTGAAATTTGAAGAAATTCTTAGGGCACTTAGTTCTCATTGTCCACAAGATAAGAAAGAACTATTAAGACAGTGGCAGGAGAGTAGAGAAGAAGAGGACAATGAGTGTGTCGATACCGAGAACTACCTGCTGCCTCAGAATTCACCATAGTAGAATGGCCTACTAATTTTCTAAATTTGACCGCAGAGTCAAATTGATTTGTGCAATAACGGGACAATTGTAAATGTGATTATTAATGAGACACTTATTGAAAAATTATACTGAGAGTGAAAGCTTATCGCATTGACGTGGAAATTGGTGTGTTCGTTGAATAACAGTGATCGTGAGTTGATAAATCGTGATTCGATATTATGTATGTATAACCGAGTGGTGACTGTCTGTATATTGGCGATCTCACACGCACAGTAGGTTTGCAGAGTAGATGTTGACGAATCAGAATAGATCGCACAATTAACTAATCTAAATACATGCTGATTCAACTTTATCTGAAATGATTTATTTATCGCTCGTGATTAAAATACATGCAGGTTTTTCAATCTACAAGAATTTTCTGCCTCCGTGCGCAAATCGCGAATTAACCAGTTGGGCTTTATCGATGACCGACTTGGTCTGTCGTTCGTCGAAGCGATTAACTTTTAAATCAGTTTCTATGTCGAACGGTTTCCGTTCTTCCTTTTTGTCGCCTCCCTTTTCGAGTTTCTTGCGCTTCTCACGATGCATCTCCAGCAATGACGGACCTCGCTTCTTGTGGGCCACCCGCAGAAGTTCTTCGTCTTCTTTCGAAGGCCCCGCTTCGTGTTCGTCGCGTTCACGTCTGGTGGATGACCGCTTAGACGACCGTTGGCTGAAGCAAGTCACTGACTTGGTGGGCAGTCCCAACCCGATGTTGGCGATGGATGATGATTTGGGCACCTCAGTCATCCAGTCCTCTCGCTTGGGTTTGTCATCCCTGTTCGTCTTGACCACTAATCTCGCGGTCCGGGCCACAGTCGTGTCATTGCGGTCGTTTTCCGACGGCGGCAACGGTCCAATGATCTCGTCATCATCGTCGACACTCGCTTGCTGTCCAGTGTTCAGCATTTCTGGTGGCAGTGCAGGTCCATGGTCCAGATCCGGGTCCAGGTCCGGGTCCAGGTCCGATTGACGATCTTCCATAGCCAGAGAAATTTAGAGACCAGACCATTAATCGGGTCGCTGTTCGGCCTTCGTCCGACTTCCTTGTCGAGTGCCTCGAAATTCGACGCTTAGATTCCAATTCGACGATTCGATCATATTCTTAAATGTTGATCATGTTCGCTGCCTCATTCTCATCGTCATTTACGTGATCAAGTGCCAAACAAGTAACCACCCTGGTCGTCATGTCCACACGAAGGTGAGAGACTACCACCATTGATGGTTTCATCATTCGAAACTCATCATTCGTCTTTGTCCTGTTGCAGGTTCATCGACGCGCTCATGGATCGCGTTCACCAGGAGGTCGACCGCCAATTGCCACCCATTAACTGTATCGAGGAGATACATGTCGGTATCGACCTGGTGCCGACACATCAGACGCAGGAGATGGCCAAGTGTGTCAAGAGGATCACAAACTGTGTGGAAGTGCAAAGGAGTGCGGACAAGGAGTGGAGAAGGCCGTACAACATCCCGAGAGTGGTGGCTGAGAATATCTACCAAGTGCTCGAAAAGCATCCTCGTGGAATTCCGGCTAGCCAGGTACTTGCATGTCGAGCTGCTTCGTTGTGATGGGCACATCTGGAGATGCGACAGAATCGTGTTTCTGTTGCAGTTCGCCGACGAGTACGAACGCATTCGTGGAAAGGGCAGCTTCACGACTCGCTTATGGGGGTATTCGAACCCCATCGACATGTATACTGCTCTCAAGAAGATTTTTCTCGTTTGTCCTGCAAGCGAAGAAAACAGTCGACGATTCGATGGTAATCCAAACGACTCCATGCTGCTTGATGCCAGATACTTCAGATACGTGCAGCGTATTCCGGACGAGCGCAAACATGCTCCTGTTGACGACCAGATCAAAGCCAACACTCTACAGATATTAATTGAACAAGGAGAAGATGGTCTCAACATCGAGGATTGGCCGAATGTTTACGAGCAGATGTTTGGTGAACCAGTTGACATATCTAAGTACGGATTTGACAACGTCGAGCAGTTTTTCGAAGTGGACCTCACTCTCGACCTGCCACTCGAAATACGCGGTGAAGCAGAAACTGGCACGAAGAATATGCGAGTCTACGTGGAAGGCGATGCTGAGTTGGAAGCTTGGAAACTGCGAATTGCCGAAGAAGGGCGATTTGATATGCTCATTCACATGGCCGGTGCCGGCCGGCTTCGAAATACCGTCGTTCTGCCAGGTGCTAGGTTCGAATGTTTGCAAGTACCGTATGACCCCCATGTGCCCATCACTTGTGTCACGGTAATCCTAACAGCCGCATTTAATCCATTAAGGATGTCCTGCCAGTTGGAAGTACATCGGGACACTATCATTCATCTCGTAGAGTGCCTGAAAAACTACGACCAATATTTGTGGATTAATGAAGACGAGGATGAAGAAGTTTCTGATTGGTTTGTGGTGCCCGGTTTCGCTTGTTTGGCGCCTTACGATGATGAGTACTATTTACATCGTGTCGAGATTGTCAAAGTCAGGCAAGACAACAAGGTGAAGGTCAATTATGTCGATTACGGTGCAACTAAGGTGGTGCCCAAAAGTGATTTGCGTCTGCTTCATTGTCAATACTTCGACAGATATCCAGCATTCGCTGTTAATGTTCGGATGTACGGCATCAAAGCGACTGCTGAAGATGGCAACTGGACCAAGCCTGGTAGTAGTACCAGTAAAACCGTACGGAATAGACTGTTGGAGTTCTCGTACACAGAGAATGACCACCAATATCTCGAGTGCGTTTTTGTACGCCTCGATCCAGAAAATATCAACATTTGGGAAGTGCTCATCGTCATTAGAAGTAAAGATGATAAATCCGAGCACAAGTACCTCGATGAAGTATTAGTCGAAGAAGGTCTCGCCGTTCACGTCGACGACTCACAGTTGCCTGAACCGCTACATCGCGTGAAGGAACGCATCGCGAAGTTCAGACTGCAGCAACTTTGTGGTCAAAATGACAGTGCTCTCGTTGGTGGCACTCGTGAATTAAATGACCAATTAGATGATCAATTAGATGATACTATCACGAGTCCTTCGCGCCATCCCCAACAAAACTGGGGACAATTAGTCGAAGCGAAGATGAAAAATTGGCTAAGCCGTCCGGGTAACGAACAGTAAAAACTGATTCTGATCTCAATCATTTAAATCGATGCTAATTGCAATTTTAAATCAATATTCTTAGTCACGAAATTATTAATGCAACTTTGTTAATTTTTTAATTGATTTCTTGATAGTGTGTTTTAATTCTTAGCTAATCGACGAATGTATCTGACATTGAAATACCAGCGTAAAGTATCTGAGTTGGTTGAAGTGCTGAACATTATTTATATTCATGTGACTGCTCGCCATACATTTGTTGAATTTTTGTTTGGTTCTCAAAATGCGTGATTACACAATTCGAGAGCAGTTTCTCGCAGTCGAGCAGTCTCGCAGTCGAGCAATCGAGCAGTTTCGCAGTCAGAGCAGAAGAAGAACGATGTTAGAAGAACGTCGTCAAGCAGTCTATGCAAGTCTGACTCTAATGGAGTGGAAATGCCTCAGAAATAAATTGTTTCTTAGCTCAAAGCAATGAAATAGTTTGCGAAACATGTAATTTGCTTGAGTGAGTGTGTAAAACGTTTCAACGGCGTAGCGAACAGAGAACAGAGAGAGAGAGAGAAGAGCGACAACGATTTATGTCTGTTGCGCACTTTCAGCTTCTCTCTTCCAATTTGTTAGTTGGGTGTTCCGATTGCGAGTCGACAATTATTGGGTGTGAGAATTATCTGTTATTGATTGACTTGTGATTTGTGCGACCAGGACCGAGAACGAGACGGCAATTAACGAATATTTCTTGCCGTCTCAAATTCTTGCCGGTGCACAAATATGCGAGACTCGAAAACAAGTGCAGTGGATTACCAAACGTGCCATCTTCATCTATTCCTCTCCTTCCTGCGGGAGATCGTCATCGACATGGAGATGGAATTATCTCATATTACACGCGACATTCATTCACTCCATTGCCTGCTCACTCGCGCTCTCTAAATGAATATTTATCTGTTTTATCTGTCATTTTTATTGCGGCAATTCACACATTTTATCGGTCCACACGGTCCTGGAAATGGCAGAGCGCGAGATTGATCAATAACGATAAGCGAGCGAGTCTCGCAAAGGTAAAACGAGAGACGAGACTCAAATTCGAGTGTTGCTCAGCTATTATTTCGTTACCATCTGTTGAGTTTATGTCGCCTTCGCCTGAATTAAGAGCTGTTCCTAGCTGGCAGTGAGCATCCAATAATGAATATGGTCGTCTAAATTGGCGATGTGATGCACTGAAATGAAAAGTGGCCGAAAGTGGCCTCTTTCCATCCCTGCTCTATTTTGTTCTTTCGCCCCGCTCTTCTCATCGTCAGTCCTACTTCTTTGGCACTCGATCATTCCAAATCAAAGATTGCAACTGTCGGAGAGACTGTCGCCTGATGGTTAAACAAACGTTGTGTGTTTGTCATGTTGCTTTTAACGTGACACAGAATTTGATTGATTCGCTGTGAGACTGAGACCGAAACCGACACGTAGACCGAAAAAGCGGTGAGACTGAAAAGCCTGCAGCTCAGTACGCGAGAAACTCGAACTTGGCGTTTTGTTCGTGTTTTTCTATTTTCTCATCTGTGACACGTCGACAAGACACACGAAGACTCGGTGACAAGTAAATGAGCGTCTTGTGGGATCAGAGTGGAATTGGAACTGTTCGGCCGACTAAACGTCGCCTTCATGCCGTCGATTGTTAATGCTCATAATGCACACGATATGCAGATTACGTCTTCCTTTGTTCTCCAATTTTCTAAATGGAGGCCAAAACGAGCGAAACGACGCCACGAGATGCATGGTCATTAGAACTGGCAGAGGCTGATGGTGGAATAGCGGAAATCGGAAGTTATCACAATAAATAAAAGTGCGATCACAAAGATGAGAGCAGTGAAAAGCTGACCAGAAATGCATTAAGTGTGCGACTCGACGCTCGATTCGCGTCTCTCTCTCGCTCTCACTCTCTTAAAATCCTCGCAATAAATTACTTTTTTGCATAATCAATCAATGTCAAGTTGAATAAATATCGTAACGCGAGATGTGATATGCTCTCCACATTGCACATCCACCATCGATGGTGCACTCTTTACTTCGGGCTTGGTGCAGTTTCTCATCTCTGAGCTCTATGCATCCCGCCATTGGTTCGCGAGCATCGTCCTGATAAATTCGTTATAGAGACGAGCCACAGCCACAAAGACACACAATAAATGCAATCAATCATTTATGTTCGAAACCTAGCAAGATAGATTACATCGCCGTCGCACTTCCACTGGGCTCCGACTCGGTACTGCCAACAGCCGAGAAGTGAGTCCAGGTGCGAAGATGATGATGATGATGCCGAGTAGTCGGCAGGAGTGAGAAATGAGACCGAGTGCGAGATGCCAAATGCGATTGAAATGTTATTGAGATTGAGAATGAGGAACGCAATCGGAATGAAGTGGGAATGAGAAGATCGCTGTTGGAAGGCAGACAAGAGGAGAGGGAGAGAAGAGCGAGGATGCCAATTGAGAGAGCGGATTGCCATCGCTATTAGAATTAACCATCAGCATCACCATCACGCACAGATCGCGAGTGTCAGCAGCTTTTGTTGATCTTTTAATTAAACTGGGCATTTGTGCTTGTTCTGTGCGCTGGCATGGAGCGTAATGAGAAGAATGAGTTGAGTTGAGTTGAGTTGTCGAGTTTGTGTCGTTGTCGCGCCTTTGTCATCGGCCAGACAAAAGACAATAGGTTCGGCATCGCGATCGCGATCAGCTAACAGAGCCGTCAAAATATGTTTATTTGTTCGCCTCGAACAGGGGTGGAGCGAGAGGGAACACTGAAACAAAGGACCACCGAATTCTAAGAACCAAGAGAAAAAACATTTTGCAAAAATTTAATTAATTTCATGACAATAGCAACTGTTCAATTAGTTAGAGAGTCTAAATGAGGCTCACGTTCTCAATTCTCTGCTCGACATCAGTATCAGCGAAATGAGGACGA
This sequence comes from Osperalycus tenerphagus, assembly GCA_022876805.1. Taxonomy (NCBI): domain Eukaryota; kingdom Metazoa; phylum Arthropoda; class Arachnida; order Sarcoptiformes; family Nematalycidae; genus Osperalycus; species Osperalycus tenerphagus. The sequence continues at coordinate 8,902 of JAGGCA010000073.1, read as the reverse complement.
GGATGAGCTTCGAATCGCGCTCCCTTCATTGCGTTTCATTCTCCGCTTTGCATCATCAATATTTCATGCAAAGCGCCTAAATTATCACAACGACTTGTGTGCTGTGTTTGTTGATAAAATAATCAAATCAATACACACATCCAAAAACTCAAACTCACGCTCGTTGTCATCGGCATCACGCTTTTGTTACTTTCCCCTATCAAGGCGCATCTCCATTCCCGTTCTGATCATTTCTGGCTCAACGACTTACCTGATCATTGACAACCGACAACCGACAACCGACGGACGACTTTAATTTCCATACTTTTCTTTCCCATTTCGGTTCCCCGCTCACCTCCTGCAGTACGACTGCGACAGTACGCTTGACGAATAAACAATTAGAGGACATTAATTTTGTGCAGCGCTTCGCCGAAAACTTTAGAGCGATAAAAAGTAGAAAACGAAGCCCGTCATCAAAAACGAGGAGCATGTCAGTGCTCCATTCGTCAATCGTAATCGTAATCTCACATTTAATTAATCGAAACTCGAATGGAACTCGACAAAAGTCATCCAAACAAGTTAATCAATTTGGATCTGTGGAGTGCGCGGCGCTGGAACACAAACAAACAATTGCGATGATATGTTCATGTTATGTGTTACATTATCGTCATCATTCAGTCACATAGACATCGACATCTGCATTCTACATCACTCTGAATCTGTATCAGTGGTAATGCAATTCCAACTAGGTAACAACTCGATAAAACTGCTCGACATGAGTCCTGTTCTGCTTTCGGGGTCTCACGTCTCACATCTAAAAAGTACTCGCAATTCGATTGCGCGGCGAGAAGACAGGGAAGAATGGACAATGGTTGAAATGAGGAGAGAGAGTGAGAATGCAAATAACTTAATCGATGAATTAATTAATTAACCAATGAGATAACAGTGGTCACACGGATTCGAGCACTTCACTTGGTTGTGCGGATTGCGGAGCGGGCGACGAGTTCGGTGACACGGCGGTCAAGGTGCCGCTCGGGTTGGCCTGCTTAATGCCGGCCACATGGGACGCGGCCGTCTTGAGGTGATGTTTCTGCTGCTGAAGTTGCCGCAATTCTTGCTCGAGTTTCCGACGGAAACGACGCTCTTTCTTGAACCGCTTCTGGTACAGCACTGGGAGAAGACAAAGAGTGCGGGAGGTGGATGTCAATTAATTCGCATCATGTTCGCTATGTTTCACCGTCGGTCTTACTTCGGATTTTCTGCTCCTCATTAAGCTGCTTCTCGAAGTGTTCCCGCATCTCTTTCTCTCGATCAAGCTGAGAGGCAAATTCCGCTCTCAATTCAGCTGTTGGTGAATAAGAAAATGTAACAAATGAATATGGAAGGGAGCAGGGTGGCGAATGGTGCGAATTAATGTTTGTTTGCATTCATAAAACGCACACACAGAGTCGCAGAGTAAATCCTTTAAACACCATTAAAGGGAGAACAAAGTAAAACATTGGCAGCGAGAAACGGCGGACGGAGAATTTCCGTAACTGAATGCAAAGCGGGCAATGCAATCGAGTTAATTTGCAGTGCGAGTTAATTTTTTGCCGTTGCTTCGCCAGAAAATATGGAGAATGGAAATCATAGAGCGTGAAAAAAGTAATTTAATCCTTTGGAGATAGAAGTCGAGTCGAGCTCACAGATCATCGACGAACCGAAGAGAGAAGAGAAGAGCGATGAGGAGGATGAGCGAAGCGAATTTTACGGTTGTAATTACAAAAGGCAGTAATTTCTGGATTCTTTTTATAAAACTAAAAGGCCTTTTTTTATATAACTTATCGCATTTCAACAGAACTACATGCTTAATGTTTTAATGAGTTTGTAAAGCGGTGCGGTGCCTGCCTATAGATTACAGAGAAGCGAAAGGCTTAAACAGCAACGCAGACCGTGAACGGGAACGGCAACAGATAAGAGAAGAGATGGGATAAGTTCGAGTGAGAAGAGCTCTTATGGTGAGAGAAGGAGAAGGAGAATGACAATGACAAGTGAGCAGAAGTGGTTCCGTGGCCGCGACCAGAACAGAAATTAAAAGCTAAATTCAATGGCAATATGCGGCAGGCATCAGATGCGAACTTTACGTGCAAGTTCCGGCGTAACGCTGCATGGCTGCGTTTGATCATTAGGCCTGATCATCACTCTTCACTTGTCGCCATCCTCATCCTCATCCTCATCTTCATCCTCATCTCATCGGCACTTCGCACCCGAATCGGCTCCTTCTCTATCTCACTCACCCTTCTGCAGATGAAGTTGCGTCTGTTGCTGACGCGCGTTGTGGGCCGCAATGGCGAGAAGGCCTTCGATATTCCGCAAAAGTGTCTCGAGACAATGTTCTGGTTGCGCCTGTTGCTGGTTCGCCTGCTTCTGCTGAATTTGCGGCGGGGTGGCCGCGTGACGGGCATTGTTCTCGTTGATGCCGCGTGCGCCACACGACACACCTAGATGGGAGACCAAGAGAAGGAGAGATCAGCGAGTTGAGTCAGTCAATCGAGTTTTTGGCCTGGTGCTCTCTAATCATTACACGAAGACGGCGATTAGCATCTTAAGAGAACTTACCATTGAAGCCGCTGCTGCTCACCGGATTCTCGCTGTTGTTACTGCTCTCGACATCGTCCTCGTCGTCGTCGTCGTCGGTCGACTCGTCATTGTGGGCATTACTGTTGGTTTTGTTCGCCGTGTTCGTGCCGCTATTCGTGTTAATGATGTTGTTTATGGTCGTGGGCACGGCGGCACCGCTCCCGTTGCTGGTACTCGTGGCCCCTCGCGAGCTCAGGTTCAGAGCCGCCGCCGCCGAGTTGGCCTGCTGCTGTTGCTGGGACAGCAACCACAGATAGGCCGCTGTCGGGTTGAAGTCCTTGAAGTCCGGCGGTGCTGCGATGGCCGCGTTCTCGTTGGTGGCCGCGCTGTTCTGGTGCGGAGCGATTGGAGGTAAGCCTGGCGGTGGGCTTGTGTTTGGAAACCTGCATCGGGCATCAAACAGAACGCGTTCATCATCGTTTCGGTAGCAATTCTAGATGACAACAAATTATTATAATCATAGGTTTAATCGCGTCTCATGCATTTTCATGGAATTGCACTCGCCGCGGGCCACTTCGGCGGAAACGAATGAGATAATTTCTGTTTGCCAGACTCGAAACAGATTCGCCAATCATTCGGAGTGAATGCGAATGGTAAGTGGTGAATGCCTGAATGACGACAGAAGAGCAGCACATCGGCATCGACGATGCGGGAATGCAAATGAGAGACGCGAATGCGAAACGCTTGGCTGATGGAGAACGATAACGATCAGAATGAGAGTGAGACAGAACAGACGAATCGAGCCTCATCTCTGGTTCAGAGTCGAGCACAGGCGAGAATAGGTTCGGATTAGAAGTGAATGGAAAACTTGCATGAAGGTGGCAAAGTTGGTGAGTTGGATGCGAAGAGAATGAAGGTTTCAATAGAGGAGACGATGCGATGCGATGCCGATGTGAACGGAACGAGCACGTCGCGAGCGAATTCGTCTCGTCGTTCTCTACATTACAATATTGGTTGCGAGAAAAGTTTTGTTGATCTGAGTTAATTTAGTCAGACAGAATGATTGATGATAGTTTTAACACACACTTTTTATGTCGTCGGAGAGAGCAAAGGAGAGAAGGAACAGCACGGAGAGAGCGCGCCGAGAGAGAGCCGAGTAATTAATCATTCTCTAGTGACAGGCAGGGAAAGAGAGAAATAAATTTCTAGTTCGAGTCGAGTTTGAGTTTGAGTTTTTCACTGCAGATCGCATAATCTTCACTATTCGCCATGACCCGTCACCCATCACCATCACCATCACCACGGCTATATTTATCAATGAATGAATTTCAGCATATCCTCTTCCACTTCCCCGTCACCGAGTATTTGCCGGGCATATCGCGCCTCGGACACTCTCCAGCCCCTCGATCGCAAACAAATTCGCCGACATGCACTTTGTTCGCTGGCAATCGATGATCGGATCGGATCGGATCGGGGAGAGCGAAGCAATATCGAGATTGAGATACATCTACGGCGATTCGGTGATCGGTGCGAGTGAGCGATGAGAGTGGACATGCGAGAGTAGTTGGTCTCATTCGTCTTCTTCGTCGTCTTGCGACCACTGCACATCGGACCTCACACTCACGCAGTGATCATTCGGCACACTAAATTGGCGATGTCTAAGTTGTGGGGTTGGCGGCGAACGGCAGTGAATCGCGGAACGTTCTCTTCATTGCTTTTTAATTATATTAACGAGTGTTTGAGTGAGATAACAAAAAAAAGTTTTAGTGAAACTGAACTCAAGTTCGCGACAGACAAGATGATTAATGACTTTGCATATTAGGACTTGAGAGAGCAAAGAGAATGGCGACGCGCATTGAGCATCGGATCGCGGCCTGAATCTCGCATCCGCATCTCTTCGCTCTCTCTCTCTTCGTTTGTCTGATTCCTTCGCGCCTTGCATTCACGCTAATCGCTAATCTCTCTCTTTCTCTCTCTGCCTCTGCGTTGTCACTCTCTCAATCTAATGAACGCTGCTCGGTTATGCTGAACATTTTTTCTCGAGCTCTCTTTATAACTCAGACTTCAAAGCGGCTTCGGTCGGAACATCATTCATTCTAATTCCGATTCCTGTGATGCCATTTCACCGCATCACTGCAGGAATGATGACAATTAGCGCAACACTTGCCGTAATTAATCTTATCGTCCAAACAAGGCAGACAAGTAATTGCGAAGCGAGTTTGTTACGAGAAACTTTTCCCAAATGGAATCGATTCGGTAAATGATTCAGTCAACTGGGCTGAGTTAAGGACATAAATTGTAGAAGTACTCGGCGACTTACCTTGTCGGCGGAAGTCCGAGGGCCGCAGCGGCGGCAACAAGTTGCTGCTGCTGACTGGTCGGCACTGCTGCAGGGCCGAAGTGCTGCTGGAGAAAGGGGAAGGCGGCCGAGTATCCATTAGCGGCCAGCATGGCAGCGGCAGTCGCGGCCGTGTTGCTGCCATTGCTAGGGGTGTGTTTGGCGTCCATATCTGCGTGGGAATAAGAATTATATTAGAATTTCTCAGCGATAAGAACACAATTTTGCTGATGCTTCGAATGCTACTGAATGGTCATAGCTCACTTTCACTCGCGAAATCCGCGTCGTCGGCGTAGCGCGGCTTCTTCGTCGCGGTCGTAAATCCCAGATATGGCAATCCAGATGTCTGGTGAGGTGGAGAACTTCCCGGCAGACCACTCGGCACGGGACTCACCATGCCGGCGACGGGACTGCGTTTAGGTGGGCGTCCAGGTCTGAAAGAGATGAAGACAAACGGGCAGCTCTTTACCAGTTAGCTTGACATGGACGTGCTCATTAGTGCATTAGTGCATTAGTGCAACGCTATCAACACCATCGCCAGACAATAGTCCGAACTTTAAACCTGTTCCCCTGAATCAACACGCGAATAATATATTTGAGCAACTTGAAAGGCCATTGAAAGTGTTAAAAAAGACCCCTCACAGGTCCGTGAATGGGCTGCTCAGCAGGTTGGGAAGCGACGACTCGATGCCGAACTTCACGCGAGCCTTCGACGGCATCGCGTCCAACAGATCACCATCATCACCATCATCACCTTGTCGTTGCAGAAGTGACATCGGCTCGCCACTCGCCATCAGAAGTGTCAAAATGTTGCGATCAGCAGTCACCGTGCCAGTGGTGCCATGTCATCGAGTTCGTGTCTGATCCGCGGCCCGCTCGATGACGGCAATCAACTGGCGACGATCACCGCATTGATGACGTTACTCAACGTGATGCATACGCGAATTAAGCGATGCAGCAACGCAAAAACTATGCTAATCGCGCGACGCTGAAGATTTGCGAGCCGCGCTTCGATGATGAATGGCCTTAATAGATGTAAAATGCGAATCACATTAAATACATTTCGGTCTGATGAGATATCATTTGGCTGGGTCACGTCTTGCGTATTAAGAAAGCGAAAAAGAGGAGAGAAGAGAGGAGAGATGAGATGAGACGAGACGAGAACGGGAGAGAGAGCAGAACGTCGAAAATGGGAACTGAGCGCATCGTTCGGCATTTATTTCGCATAATAATACTCATAGACGTGGAGCAATTTGTTATAGTGAACACCATTTAAGTTACTGGTGAGACAACGAACGGAAATTAAACTTTTTTTGTTGAGCTATAATAAATCTGAAGACATAAAACAACATCTATAGACATGCGGACATTGATATGCGATATGCGGGATTGAATCGAATCGGATCGAGAAGCGAAAGACCAGAATGTGGATGTGGCCCTCGGGGTGTGATCTTGCCGAAATCTGTCCCCCGATTCTGCCTCTGCTCTGTGACTATGATCGAGCTAGCAGGCTTTAAAATCGCCGCTCTCGGACTTTTGAGGAAATCGAAGAAATTATATACATTTTTCTCCATATATTCACGGAATATCGACAGATGTGTGTCGAGATTGAAGCCACAATGCGCGATTGCTTATCGGCAAAACGTTTTTTACATCATGACTTCTCTTTCGCGATTTGCTTTTTTTTTAATATTCAGTTCGGTTGAGTTTGCAGTGACAAATAAAGGGAAGGGAGAATGGAGAGAGAGGATCTCTGCAAAGATCGCATCCATACATCGCATCCATCCATTGCTCTCCCTCCTGTTCCGTCTCTTTCTCCCTTCCCATCGCCGATTCTTCAGCCCCGACATTAACGCACGATATGTAACCGACCGACGGTGATGGTGTAGCAGCCTGACTGCGGGAAGTCCGTAGCCCCACTTCTGGCAACAGGTACGGGCCGAGGATCAGGAGCGGAGAGACAACGCGATACGCTTTGATTGTGTTTTGATGGTTCATTCGGCGGGACTGCATTCGGATCAGTTTTGACCCAATTTTGAACGCTGTCTGCGATCAGTTGGGCGTCGAGCGATCAGAGTGGAAGAAAGAGAAGAGAAAGCGTAACAGTGAGCCGATTATCGGTTTGGAAGTTATTCTAGCACTTAGACAGTGACAACCCGACGACGGATCAGTGATGAGAGGCCGAAGTACGTGACGTGAAGTGAGAGCCTTGATTCGTTTGCATGCACACCCAGATTTGTACTCGATTTCTACTTTTGTCAACATTCGGGCAACTCGCGTCCAACTGATATCAGGAATTACTGTCGTCGAGAGCGAAACAAAAAGCCAGGATGATGAGCAGTCACAAAAGCGCAATAAAACAACAGCATTGCGATCAAATCTTTAATCACAATGGCAAACAGCGCGTGCATTATCGTATTTAGACAGCTGTCACCAGGAAAGTGTGGCGTGCGTGCAATTCCACGAAACGAACCAGCAACGAACCAACTCAACATCACCATCACCATCGCACCAACTGCCTCTCGATTAAACACCTTCTGATTCCGTTCGCATTGCCTGCTTGATATTTTCGACTCCAATTACCTGCTGGCCTGCTCACAGAACTGGCTGAGCACCGGGTCGGCTTGGAAACAGGCATTCGAGCGGCTAGCGTCCGACACAGTTTCGAGGCACGAATGGCGCGGCACGGCACCGATCACCGGCCGACGATCTGTTAATGGAAAACGGTGGACATTTACAGTCCGATGATGAGAAGCATGATTCGCAAGACAAACGTAGAAAGAAACGGGATTATATAGCGCAAGTACGATTGGAGTTTGTTTGTGGAAGTGAACCTATATTGGAGATTCGACTCGAAGACTTAGGAGACGAGAGAGAACTGTTGGAGTAAGTGGCAAACAGAGAGCAGAGAGTCAATCGATTGCCAGATCGCTGAGAAAACGCACAAGAACGGAACGGAAAGCAAAGCGAGAAAGTGGCTCAGTGCGTGTTACGTGATCCTGATGGTGATGGTGATGCGGACGCGGCGGCTTGTTGCTGATGCTGATGCCGTGACTTCTCCGCTCTCCGACTCTCTCCCCATGTCATAAATCCATTTGTTTTTTACGCGTTCAGGTCCTACATAAGACTCAAATCGCTATCAATTGCTGCCTGCAGGTCGCTCAATTTATCCCAAGCACGGCACCTCATTGGCGATCGGAACGCATTGGTGACAATCACAATCACAATGACAGTCACAATCGCAATCACAATCGCAATCAGAAATCACAATCAGAAATCACACAATCGCGGCTCGGTCAAGTTTGCGGTTGTTCATTTGGCACAATGAACGAGCGCGGCAAATAATGGAGAATGTGAATTGTGCATAATAACACTATTATGGAAGTGTGCTGAATGGGAAGAGGAAAGAGAGAAGGAGAACAAGAATGGAGATCAGCTCGATCGGCGTGAAAAGAGAGAACAGAAACGACCATACAACACAATATCGGTGGTGTGCATCGAATACACAACCACAGGAAAGGACCGAAGCCGAACTGCGACCGGGATCGACCAAAGCAATTTATTTTTAAATGCGCAGATG
>JAGGCA010000061.1:508-10550 GCA_022876805.1 Osperalycus tenerphagus | reverse complement strand
AAGGGTACTGAAGATACCTCTGAATGTGCTCAGAATTTGGAGCTGTGAGTGCTGGATGGTGAATGGTGAACGGCACACTCGCGACTCATTGCGAATGCATCGCACAGCCAAACGAGTACCAGAATCATGCAAATGCATCGCTCCGCCGAGTGAAGGTTGCTCGGTGCTTAAAAAATTACCCTGAATTTGCTGCGAAACAAGCGCTTTGTTATGCAATATCAGTATTGTCCACGAACAATGCGTGACAATCTGGCCGGTGAAAAAATGCACAGTTCGCAAACAGTCCAGGTAAAGAGTGAAGAGCAGGAGGAAGAAGAGGCACGAATGCTGAGTGATGATCCCGTCAACTAACAGCTGGGACATGGACAAAGACGGGAAGAGGAGAGAAAGGAGTGCACTTGATGGTGAATAAGGCAATGACGCAATGCTGACCCGAGAAGGAGAAGAAGCAGAAGAATGGCAGCATCAGGACGGGGATGAGAACGAGGAGTGTCACTTTTGATGGAAACAATGCCGAACTTTGTCATTCGGCCCATGTGTGATGCGATCCTCGACCTGCGATCTGCACCGACGATGTAATATGCATCGCAGCGAACGCAGTTCAATAAAGGCATTCACCATTGAAGAGGGCCAACTTTTTATTAGTTGTTGCCCTAAAAAGAGGTTTTCCTCGTGCTTGTTCTCGATGACGACGATCATCATGGAAAATTCAGTTCAGTTGTGTTCTGTTGTTGGCGTCTCGCGTTTTCAAAGTTGCTCTGATTACTGCTGACTGGGTCTTTGAACTCGGTGCGATGAAAACTGAATGATGACCATTATGATATGATACATAATGAGGAGAGGCAAATTCGTTGAGTGCTCCGAACTCAGTGCTGAATACTGGAAATGGTGAATGTGTGCCATTGAAAGCGCGTCTCGCCTGATGGCGGAGCAACGCCAACACATCGACATTACATAATAAACACTTTGACGAGAATCGCACCAACAACACTGCAGAGCATCATGCATGGGATGTGGACGGACTACATATCGATACGAAGTAGAGATGTTGCACTGCGCGCCCAAATCCATGTCTCCATGTTGCTCTAACTCGAAAGCAAACGAATGTCGCTCGTCTCCAATTGACTTAATCTAATCGTGCGAGTGCAAAGTCGAAAGATCTTTGCATGCACACACCATTTAAGAGAAACAAGAGACGAGCAACATCGAACTCGAACGCGCACTGTGGCCATGCAATTCAAAACCGAACCGTTCTCATTGTTCATTCCTCGCATCGTCATCCGGGTCTCGATCAGGCTCGAGTAACGACGATCGGTTATCGACGATCGCTCATCGACGTTGCTCCCACTTCTCTCCATTCCATTTGCTCTGCTTTCTCTCTTCCCAGTGGTCACAGTCGTCGTTTGATTTACGGGCAACTAAATTTGCCGCTGGTTTCAGTGAAATTTCAAGGATCGCAACAGTTCCGAGTTGCGATCACTGCGAATGCTGCATTTGAATGCCAGTTGCACAAAAGGTGAAATCCGCACCCGAAAATTACTGAAGAGCGGAGCTAGCAGGACCCGGAAGAAAGGTAAATTGAGAGAAGGAGGCCCGAAAGCGGCTCGTAAACATTGAAGGCACGTGAAGGGGGAAGCTGCACAAAGGACCAGAGGGATGAGAAGCCTTTTATTACATGTGTGGGTCCCTGGCTGTAGGGCTGGCCGAATGGCGAATTTGCGCGAAACTATCGGCACTTGAACAGCCATCGTGTTGAATGAGTGCATAGCGAAAACATTTAGTTGCGCAAAGCACTGGAATGCGAGCACAGCACAAACACACAACAAGTGGATCGAGGATCGATATGTTCCTAAATCACGCTCGCCATCGCCACCTTGCTCTTTTGTGACCCGATAACCGTCGGCTTTCCATGACCTGGCTGGTGTGATCCCATCCTAATCCCAATTCCAATTCCTATCCCAATCCCCACCACACGCCCGTCTTTCCATCTACCCATCACTCTTTGACCCCATCGCCGTGAGTCGAGTCAGAATCGGGCCTCGGAAGACGGCGAGCGACCGTAATTCACGTTAGGAGCAACAAGTGAGTGTTGCGCAGTGCTGTTGGCAGTAAATCGCAATTAATGGCCCGTTCGAATTATTCATAAAGTTAATGTGTTATGTTGTGTTCACGCGTCGTCTCATATTCGTATCTGATGCAACGTTACGCCAATGTTCGTTCGCCACTCTGCTTCTTCAGGGCGCTTTTGTTACATGCCCAACATCGAAATGCTTCTCTACTTCTACTCTCCGAGCACGTTGGGAATTACTAATGGCGATTAAAATATTTTGCGGTATTAAATTAGCGTTGCACATTCGTTATCGTGGCGATTCGAGACGCTTCCAGAGGGCCGATGAGTGGGCGCAGATGGAGAGATGGCGAGAAGATGGAATGGAGATGAAGGGCAACGAAGTTGGTACATAACTAAATACCGAGCTCGGATTGCAGTAGTTCACCGCTCCAGATTCGATCACCATCGCCGCGCATCTAATTCACTAATTAGAGCTGCCCGACCCGAGCATTCGAGTCAAGTGAACTCGTTAACTCGCCATCGACATTCACATTTGCATCTTGACATCCTCTCTCAGTTGGCAATCGCGCTGCCAATTTAGTTATTTAGCGTTGACGACGTTACTTCGAATCTGGCTGCTTGTGTCGAGTTGCATCGAACACGATTGAATAAACTAGTTCTGTTTGTCGCCAAGTTTTGATTTGGATTTAGATGGATACTGGTTGGAACGTTGAAATAGAATGCAAAGATGAATACCTCATACTCGTGAAACTCTCTGTTGTGCTATGCAATTTTCTTTGCCTTGCTTGCTGCTCTCTTTCTCTCTCTCGTTAGACTCGACAAATCGCCTGTTTAAGCTGATTTCCTGCATTTGATATGGTATGCGTTGTGTGTTTGACTAACTTCTCTCTCTCTCCACGGCTGGAAGCGTTTTATCTCTAATAACAGCACTTAAATGACTCGAGTGCAGGGCAAAAAGGGCATCAGCAGTGGAGTTACCTCTACCGCAGGACCAAATCAGAAGGCGATAGTGAAATGCAGATAGCGAAACGATAAAGAAATCAGAGAATGGCGAATAACGAACGACGGATGACAATCTCGCGGTGCTCGACGCCGTAAAAGAGTTGAAGTTGAAGTTGAATTGAACTGACTTATGTGAAAGAGATGCCAGTGTGATCCTTTATGTGCCTACTTTATGTCCTGATAGAGCTCAAGCTCGGTGCAGCAATCCTCGAGTATCTGCTTTGTTTATGCCGGGTAAATGGCGATGATGGTGGTGGTCGAGGTGCATGTCAAACGGTACGCTGAGAGCCTGCCATAAAAGTGCACAACAAACTTTTACCATCTCAGAACAATGTTGTTCGAACAATGTGGTGTTGTTCGAACAATGTGGTGTTCCGCACTTGCATAACGGCACTGCTGTGATTTTCCTCCTTCCTTATCGCCCACTGAATTCTTGCCATCCAGTCTTCCTCTGTCTCAGACTTCCATATTCATTGTCTGGTTCACGTGTCCGTCTGTCGTTTGTTCCCAGCCTGAAGGACTTCTCATTCTTAATGATTCTCGTTACGTTACGTTATCGCAAAAATAGTCTCGGCTTTGCAGCTTTCTTAATTCGAGTGTCTCTTTCTCGCTCTCCCCTCTGCATGTGTCTCTATGCTTGTATCACTCTCCAATTCATGTCATTATCGAGATCGTGGAACCACGACCGAAATCAAGGAAACACAACACAAGCAATGCCCAACTTTCGACGAGCGAGCCCCTCTCGAATATTAGCGCGAAACCTGTTCAATATTGCGGAGATGGTTAGCGATGTGGCGATAAGAAGGGGAATAGGAATGAAGAAGAACAAGAACAAGGAGAAGGCGAAGGAGAAGGAAGGTGAAAAGAAGGAGAACCAGAAGGAGAGGATAGAAGGCGAGGATAGAAGGCGAGTTGCGTTGCGTTCACTTCACTAACCTAACCTAAAAGCAGCAACAAGAAATGTTGGTCAGCAAGTCTCTAGGAATCTACCGGTTTCGAAAGCTATCAAAAACATGAACATGAATGAGTTCCAGTCTGCCTTTCAGTTCTCCTTGAAGCCACACCACTTTCCTTCCACCTTCTCGAGTACCGAATCGCGATTGTTGCGTCGGTTTGCATTGCCGAACGTAATCAGATTTCGATTGTTGTGCACCTCGTTGTGCTCGCGGCATTGTCGAGTGGGCGACGGGACTGCGGCATCACCGCTCTGCTCTGCCCGGACTGCCGCTGAAACGGCACTTATGCGATGACGCGGACGCGGACCCGCATCGCATCACCGTCAGTTTCACGAGTGTCGGATGAGGGGCACCGTTCACTAATGGGAGGAAGTTTGTTTCGCCACCATTACCATTACCATTACTACGTCGCAATGCAGATCTCGATCTCGTTCATGGTCGCCCACTTTTGGCATAACTGTATTTAGTTACTGTCCGTCAAAACACTTGGAGCGTGCCCGTAATTTATGCATCGTAGTTATTTGCATTCCTGCCTGCCTGCAGAATCGTATTCGAGGTGACTCGACTTGGAATCGAATGAGAGGCGAAGGCAAAACCGAACATGTCGAGCCTGCCTGTGCCTGCTGCGTTTCGCGGACACAACCGAATTAGGTACTTCGGTACCGTTCGAGTCAGCATCCATGGACACCCGCATGAATCCCGCATTGTCGTTTTCATAGAGAAATCATCTTTGCTCTCGTCGTTGGTCTCCTTCATCGCCAGTCTTCAACGCACTTGTCCGCTCTCCTTTTTTCCTCCTAACCTCACCATATAATATTAACGTAAAGTTAATCCATTTCACGGCTCGTTATCAGCGAGTCTCGTTGAGGTAGTCTTGATAAGTGGCACGTCGTGAAAGTAACGCTGCCAAGTTTTCTTAGTAGCGCTCATATCGAAATGCATAACATGAGCGATAACGCAATTAAAGAGAGCAAAGACAACTTTGTCTTGTACCACAACTTTGTCTTATACCAGACAAGACACTGACGGACGACGTGCTCGCTCCGTCACGATTGTCATTAGAAGAGCACCCGAGCGACGAAAATGCGACCAGCTCGAACGGTGATAAACTATATACGCTTGCCATCCGAGTATGCGAGTTTCGTATTCTAGCCGACCATCGATGTCTTGCTCTGTCTCGAACTCGACCTCGTTCTGGTGACGGTGATCGTGCAATTTGACCATGCAGTTTGCATGTGCATCGAGCCTAGGGCGTCAGAAACCGAGTTTGGCCCTCTCCGATACAGAGACTCGTCATTCCCCCGATTCACGTCTCTCCTTATCGGTCATATCACGGCAATGAAGATGGTCAATTAATTGACGATGATGCACAATGCACAATGAGACGCAATGCTATCACGCAAGCAACAATTTGAAACGTAACCTTGTCCTTGGCCATCGCGCCATCCATCACCATCACTATCATGATCACTACCATCACCTTGATCATGTTCATGCAGTACTCGTTCGAATTGATACCAGTCGTGCCTTTTTCGTAATAACTCTCATTCTGATTTTGATTCGTGCATCTCACGCCTTACGCCAACATCGCATCGCATCTCTTCTCCCGCACGTTCCTCGAAACGGCCCCAAAGTCATTTCCGTTAGCAAACAAACGGCTAGCTAAATAAGGAACGAATCTGCGGTGCGCTCCTTCTCTTTCCGGGCCAATTCTCGCTTCCGCGATTATTCAAGGCCTTGCAACTCTGAATGTGGGCCAGGCGGACACATGAAAGTGTTGCGGTCCAGAAAGCAGGCACGTGCACAGCCTCGCAGCATCTGCTGGTGTGTTGTCATTGCTTTTTTGTTGCCAATCGAAAATCACGTTGGGCCACCACCTGCACTTCGACATCCTTGAGCACAGAATGCATTACCCGAAATTAGTTTAGCTGAACGTTTCAGAACGACTTCAACTTGAATTGTGAATTACGACGACGATTATGGTGCGCTCATCTCATTTGAGTGTTACGCAAAACGCTTCGCTTTGCTTCGCCTTCTTTTTACTTGTCTTTTAATTTAGTTTTTTTCGCTTCGCCTTTCTTCTCTCCCCAGTTCTCTGTCTCTGTACGCCTGCATGAATTTCCCGTCCTAGATAGCGAATACCTGTTTTCATGAGACAGTCTCTTTTATTTCAATGCGAATGTCAGTCAGTGGGCTACATGCAACAGCAACATTGAACCATGAACAAGGAGCAACATCTCGCAGCGTTTGGTCGTCAAACTTGTTGAGCATGCAACTTCACTCGACGTTACTTTTTTGCTCAGGAACTGTTCTACTAGCTGCCATTCTAACGCGATACACAATCGCAATTCTCATTTCACATTTGCCATTCTCATTCAAGGTACTCGATTATCGATCGTCGACATTCGGTATGAGTAGCACCCAGACACTGATATTCACGTCTAACTATGCAACTCAGTTGCTGGTTCGCTTTTAATTGCGTTCTCAGCTCGTCCATTGGTGGACGAGCTCACAAAAGTCGCGCTGTTTTTGCCAACGACCAGATCGGTGGTGAGGCAAGACAGTAATTTAATTAGAATTAGTGTGTAATTTGCAGTGAAGAGCATCGTCGTAAATGTATTGTTGAGGATGCCGTTCCACGAATGCTGAGTTGGTGAGTTGTCAGCTGTAAGAGGAAGGAGAGGGAGAAATAGATGTACGTCGAACAATGGACGATTGCGATGGACGATTGCGATGGACGACTGTTCTCAGAAACGGACGCGTGCACTGCACGTCCACCCGTAAAAATAGTATTACACTCAAGGAAAGTTACAAAATTGTCGCTCAACGGAGTGTGGTGAGAGCTAGAAGAGAGCTTAAAAGAAAAACTTGATGATGATGAGTGTCGTTGAGTCGTTTTTCTCGCAAACAAGTTCATTTGAAACACGAAATTAGCCGTTCTCGGTCGAACGGCGATGCGCTTCTCTGATTCTCTGCTTCTCTCTTGCCTTTCTCTGCTCATCGTCATCATCATCATCATCGCGCTCTTTGCTTCTTCTCTCTGCTCCTGCTCCTCAACAACTCTTCCGAATCGCATCTTTCTCCTCGTTCTTCTCTGTTCTCTGTTCTCCTTCTCCGAACAGCGACGCCTCGCTCCGTGGTGTTTATCATGTCGAGCTAATAACAAACATTTAACAAGCACCTGCCTGAGTATAACAAACGATCTCTTACACAGTAAACGCTAATTCGCAGCGCAGTTTCCGTGAATCAGCTAAATGTGATGCGCCACTCTAATCGTTGTGCTCAATACTCAATACTGACGATGAATGCCGGTCCAGAGGCGATTCGCACTCGGGCATTGCCCACTCCTCGCTTCCTTGTATGACCGCGTCCAGGAGAGCGTCGAGAATGACACGAATAGTAGGCAATTCGCGATTCGTACGCAAACATTCATTCAAACTTGGGACCTTCGAACGCTTATTGAGGGCATCGCTCATCACTCAACGCGCATCGCAAATCGCACAATAACAGTATCAATAACAACAAACCGAAACATAAAGGAAAAACGGCAAAACTCAAAATTGAACAACGCAACACAGTTATTGTGATTGTGATTGCGTCCTGAAACGAGAACAGAACGAAGAGAAAAAAAGGCACGAATCTGAAAATGAGCATGCAATTTATGAGCCCGCGCAAATAATCACGCTGTTCATGTTCGTGACACTGTCAAATGGCATTCATAACCATATTTTTTCTCAAACTTCTCCGTCTTCATGACGACCATCATCATCATTTCAGTGTTGGTGCGAGAATGGTCGCTGATTTGTGTTTACAAAAGTTGCTTTGTGTTGAGGAATTCTCGGAACTGGCGCAGTAGGAAGGAGAAGGAAGAAGAAGAAAGAGAGTAGAAGGAAGGCTGCAAGGTTGCCAGCGAAAGGAAACCAAAGAGGAGGAGAGGAAAGGCTACTTGAGCGATGGCTACTCGGGTGGACTTTCCACTTGCCACTGCACATCTTCCTCTCCCCTCTCATCTCATCTCATCTGCGAGCCATTCGAATGCTCCAAGGAGCAAAGCCCTTGTAGCGTGAAAAGTTGATCAGCAATCACTTGTTGGAACGCAAATTGAGAGCGATTCGGCGAAATACTTGCACTCATTAACTGCCAGCCGATCGACTCTTTTCACTTTTGCAGCCGACATCAATGTAAATGTCCGATTACGGGAAATATCAGCTCGCTTGAGACACGATCGTCAATCACCATGGTGAGATTCTCGACTGCTGAAATGCTAATGCACTGCCGATTCGCAAATATTGGTTTTCGACAGGTCAATCATCGCGGTGGCCATCGCAAGACTAATGGCTCTGGTGAGATGTCAGAAGTGCCTGGAGTGGAGTCAAGTGGAGCAAGTTGAGCGCCGAGAAAACAACGCGACAAGACGACAAGACGAGTTTCGATCGATGGACATTCGATTGTCTGTCGACGTGTTTCTTATTCTCAGAACTCGAAAGACTCGTGCATACAACTACGCACAAACAGCCTAAAAGCCTTCCGTCAAATGTTTTCTCCTTCTCATTCTTCCAATAGTGCACGCTGTAAACATGTCGATAAAAAGTCTCTCTCCAAAACTCATCTCACTAAATTACACGTTTTCTGGTTCTTCTCGTGCAGCTCTCCACAGTCGTGTTACCGATGAGGACATGCAAATAAATTACATCAGCAACTTGTTAATTCTATCGACAGAACATCGGCGGTCCGTTTTTCGCGGCAATCGTCCCATTAGCATAACAAAATGCGAGACGCTTGCCAATTACTGTGAGGCCTGACAGATTCACGCCAATTTCGTGGAATTGATACCACGAATAGTGGGCGATATTCCCGAACGTCAAATAGTACGGCGTGCTGAATGGTGAATGAGATTGAATTCAATATTAAATTCCACTTGTCATTGAATACGACGTGAATTGAATTGACTCGATATGAGGTTCGTTGTTGGCGAAAATTTTTTTAATATGTCCCCGTGAGTCGATTTTAGTGTGCAATTTGTAGCCAATTTGTAGCTATTAACGGCGTTGTTTGTGATGTGTTTGAAAATAAGGAGTGGAGTGAAGTCGAATTGCTCGATGTCGATTTCCATCCGGGATACCCGTAAAACGTGCATCGAGATCGAACACCAAGTATAATCTGTCGAGTTTGTGTTACTAATACAAATTATCGTCGTCATGTGAAAATAGCTGATTTTGATACCTCATCAAGTGGATAGAAATTTTCTGAAATTTTCAAGTTGATGAAGCTTCGCTTAAATTATGTGTTCGACAAATAGTTGTGACAAATCGAGAGAGAGACATTCGTGTGTACAAACGACGAATGATGAAAACAAGGAAACGATACAATAAATTACAAAACGAAACTGAGCTGAGTTGAGTGCATCTAAGGCACGTTTTGTGATGCAAATGTTATGCAATAAACGATGCAATACCAGAGGAAAAATTAGTGACGAATCGCGTCATTTGAATGGCATTTCTCACTAATATTTCGCGTGTCGTGTTTTGTTTCTCTTGTTCTTTTCGTGTTGTCCTTGTTTCATGTTCAGCTGTTTCGAATAGCGATAAGCTGCCGTCTCTCGCTTTTTGGCTCGTTACTTTTTTTTAATTCACACACGATTAATGAACTGAAAATGATAACAGAGTGAAACAACATCGCGCACCGAGCGAAGAGTGATAAACGATCGACGAGACGCGAGACGAACAGGTACGGAATTGGAGTGGTGCCTACCTGTGCTGTCTACCTGAATTGTCACCATGAGCATCGAACAACACAGATGTTGGACGAACAAACAGTGGTGAAAATTGCAGCACTGGCAATTGGTGTTCGTCTCTCTATTCTCTGTTGTCAGTTCATTGAGCCGCTCGTTATGCATTGCTAATGGCAATGTTATCTCACATCGCGTAACGGAACGGTAAGAAGAAATAAAAGTGAAATGTTCTGTCAATATTGATATGACGACAAACCATGACAAGTGCAATGGCGATGAGGG
>JAGGCA010000057.1:3955-14080 GCA_022876805.1 Osperalycus tenerphagus | reverse complement strand
CCTGCTGGCGAATCTGTCCGAAGCATGGCCAAATCTGAACGGATTCCAGTTCGAACAATGAATGCAACGTTAAACGTGTGCTGGGCCGAGCGCTGATTGTCAGTTGTTGACGAGTTCGATGAAACGGACACGGAAATGGAAATGGATTGGCGTTGAAACACACGTGCGACACGCGTTCTTTAAATCTAGAGGGTCACGAGAGTTACTTTGCATGCGATGCACGGCGAGTGGCTGACACTAACATTAATCGGCTCAGGAACGGCATCGACATCACGTCGTCATCACTGTGCTCTTGTCGACCATCACAATTAAGCATCACTCGAATAGGTTCGCAGAGCACATTTGTCATAGTGAACGCTCAACAAACAATCACAATGACACTGTCACTGTAGATCAGATCAGATCAGAGGTGGTCACCCAGTTGGCCGATCGCGGACAGTAGAGTGCCGAGAGTCGCGTTCATGTTTGGCACCGATTTAATTAGTAATTACGCAGCAATTGAGAGCCGAGCACGATTAGGATGAAATGTAGATGTAAAACTAAAACATGGACACTCAACGGTCAACAGTCGACACTCTGGACTCGTTTAACGTTCAACTTATTGCATGGCGCGATTGCAACGAATTCATGCTATGAAATGACGAGCGAGTTAGCAAGGAAGAAGCTCGCCGCAGAACAGGTAGATGGTCTCGATGGTCTCATTCGTGACGGGATGAGTGATGAAGACACCCCGAAAACGTGCCCCGTCCAGCGAGGAGGAGCGACGAGACAAGACAACATCGAGAACGCGACGAGATGGAGATGGCAATGCCACGATCGCGACTTTTTGCCTGGTTTGCGAGAATAGCAAATCACTTGGAAATAAAAACATCGACAGGTATGCTGATGTGCACTCTCAGTTTAATGCTCAATTGCAAACTGCAAATATATCAAATGTCGCACTGGTCCCTTGTCATACGTTGACCAATCCACATAGTCTCTAGACCGGGGATCGACACACAGGCCGTCATGTAAGATGCTTGAGGAGCTAGAAGTCTCTACCACTGACCTGTGCCTACAAGTAGCTAGAGCTAGGCAAGCGAGAAACGAAACGCTATTTAACTCTACCATTCACTGGTCACTCATTCGAACCATCTCATTACCATTACCTGCATTGATCTTGATTCGATGTGTCGGTACTGCTCGGCGCGTTCACTTAATCCCATCAGGTGCTTGATAGCGTCATCTTCATCGTGCACGACCACGATTCAGGACCAGATCGACATCGATACGTCGACTGTCTGTGCACCGATTTGAAGATGGGCCGAAAATGCAATCGCAACACGCACGAATCACGAACATGTGAACTTGATTTGCCGTTAACATGAATGTGAATGTGAATGAGTGGCCATAAATAAACTAGACACTCGATGCGAATGAAAATGCAAATCTCGCGGCATGACACGAAGCGGATTGATGACTGTCGGTCGTCGTGCTCGTGCGACTCTGCAATACGATGCTGGATGCCGGGCTCGATGATCGTGATCGCGATCGCGATACGCGCGATTTATATCGAACTGTTAAATAAGCAGTTAGCACACACAAATCACAGCGCACGGCAATTACGAACACTGAGAAAACAATTCAATTGAGTCGGACAACATGAAACGCGAAATCAGCGAAGCGCATTCCACTCGTGGCTCAACACAGAGACCGCACCACCAGGAGCTCGTCGTTCCGTCACCGTCCCGAGCTCGATCAGTCTTTCACTTGGACTTGAACTCTGGTCTTCTCTGGTACGCGGATAGCAGGCCGCACGGTACTCAGTCGAGTACTGGCTAACTCGGAACACTAACTCCGAGTCTAAGACCAAGTCAAACTGAACTCTGACTCTGGAACGCTAAGCAGCTCGCAAAACACTGAACCGTGATTATGATGATCAGTCGGCAAAGCCATGTTTTTGATGCCCGAGGCTCACAACCTTTTTATCAGGCCTTTGAGCGTCTCTCTTTTCTGTACCTGATGTGATGCGTGAGAATAAGACAAGTTGACATGTCAATGTCTCCAGAAATGGCCAGTTTTCTGAAACGCGAGAATGCAGTGCGAAAGTCGCGATTGCGAAGGGATGGCAGAACGAACACAGATATGCCATCATTATGACGATTGGCACCGACGAGAGTCTGCTGCATCTCCTTCTCCTCCTGCAATATTTTTCTTCACATTTGCTCAATTCGATGCTCTTGCTTTCTTTAATTCTCATTTTCAACGTGCTTCCCTCGTTATTTCGACGTTGCGTTATTGCCGTAACGACGGCATTCAAAATCAATTCAAGTTCATTTCAATTGGTGATGAACGCAACAAAACATCGACCAACAATAAGCCTGAACATTGGATGGAGGAGCGACTCGAACTCGAACTCGAACTCGAATTCACTTTAATTCGGTGCTCTTGCTTTCGTTTCGTCTTTTCAAGCTTCTTCTTCATCTGCTATTCTGCCTCTGTTTTGCTTTCATACACATCGAGAAATTGCCATCACATTTGGCCATAACAGCGCAGAGACCAAGAAAATGCAAGTGAAAATACAATTACGTGAATAACTTTCGCATGAGAAAACTGAACAAATTTCAATATGATGCGATACACAAGCAGAAGAGAACAGTGCAGGAAATATTCGTTGCGCATCGACATCGACATTTCTTTATTATTTAGTAAGCCATGCAAGAGATGGTGAATGATGAGGATGACGACCGACTGAGATTCTCGAATCCAGACTCGTTCGTCGCATGTCCAGACCGATGGAAGAGCTTGAAGAGCTTGAAGCCTCACCGTCGCCGCACCGTCATGATGATGCATGAAACTATCACCTCGGCGATCATCCACATGCACATTTCGCTTGCCTCTTTTTTATGCGTTCGTTTCCGTTGCTCTCTCCTTATCGCGCTCATAACTCTACATTGATATGGGATATCGAATTGAAAGGCGCGAGTGGCGTGAGATTTGCGGTCAAAATGCGCGGAACGCGTAAATGCGATCGACAGACACGATCAGTGCGAATGAGGAGAAGAGCAAAAAATGAGAGCAAACACATTTTATCAGCGAACGGCCTCATGTGTTCGGTGTGCGGGAGTCGAACTGGCATCGATACACCAATTCATGATCGCTTACAAATGAGATGCATCGAGAGGGACCAACACGAGTACCTCACTGTCACCACTATCGGATTGAACACAAAATGCATATTGCGGCTGTAAATTTCCGGCTGAAAATCATTTTGCGCGGTCGACACCAAAAAGGAACCGATATTCTTCTCGCTGTCTCATTCCATGCTATCCTTGATACCGCAGTTTCCCCACCGAAATGCAATGAATACGAATCCGATGTGATTCGGACGGGCATCAGTGAGTTGGAGATGCATAACAGCATTACGAGTAGTGATCGCATAAGTGCGAATGGCTCAAAAAAGTGGTTCACTTGCGCAGCAGATGTGGTGCGGTGGTGATCGTCATGGTGGTGAGAGAGATTCGATTGTGAATGAGTGCGAGCGGCGAGTAGCATTTACAGTTATAAGGAAGTGCCAACAACAAAACACAACAAGATTAGCGTAGTTAGCAGTTGGCCAGCTGAATGAGAGAGTTCTGAGAGAGCTGCTGAGTTGAATTGGGTGGCCAATTGATCAAGACTCGTGATTCGCGAACGCGGTGCGAAAAAAGCGGGCCGTAATTAAATAAAAGTTAATTTGATCGGCCAAGCAGGCAGCATCAAGGCGACCACAGACGAAGAGTAGCGAAATATGAAATGAGCGCTCTGCAAGCTAATCCGGTCTCTGATGGCGATCGCGCACGAGATTAACTAATAAGTAACCGGCGTGGAAAATAGTATTCCTGATTGGCGCAAGACTAATTTTTAGCGAGTTCTACGCGCTCAGGTGACCGACGTGCGAGCGTAGCAACGAATTCACAAACACTACTACTCATTATGTTATGTATTCATGTTAGCTGTGATTGTGCTCATGTAACAAGTTGGCAGAACTCAGTTTCGAGATGATGGGCGCTCGAGATCGTTATGCAAATGTCGGTTGTGTTATGTTGATTTAGTCGGCGATACAGAACTTCGATCGTGCATCTCTTTGTGGGCTAATCTGGTCTCAGGCCGGTCAGAAATGTTTTGTTTCGTATCGTTTCGTGTGCGTTCCTTCTTTGTCTACGCAACATTCATCAATCGATGAAAGGTATATTATCAGCGATACCTTACTAGAGGGATTAACATTTTGAGCCTGTAAATGAAGTAGACGTAGAACTAATACTTCTTTACACGCACGTTTTCATATTTATTTGGACGATCGCAACCGCCGCTCGACTCTCGACTTCTCAGCTCGTCTCGGCTCCTAAACGAGAATCTTGTCAGTAATACGCGGATTTTAATTTAAAATTTCGAGCCATAAATGAAAAATGTGCAACCTCGATTTAACCTCACTTAGCATTCCGCTTAGCATTCTTCGTGAGCAGAACAAAGGAGCGAAAATGCCACACAGACATCGTCGATGCGGCCGTGTCTTCGGTGAGGGCTTCTCGAATTTTTCTTCGTGTCAGGCGGCTGAGAGATTCAATTTTTTTCCGAGCTAGTACAGGTCTCGGGTCTGTCCAAGTGGGTTCGATCTAAGCGAATGCTATTATCGATTATGAATGTGCCGCGTGCTTGTTCGGGTCTCTGGTCTTGGGTCTCGGTTCTGGGTCGATCTCAACTCTCTGGTAGTTGCTCTCTCAGTGGTGGGCTCGCCGAAAACGTGAGAAATATTCACTTATTGATGATGGATGCAAAAATGTTGCTCATAATCAATCACATAATTGCATGAGTTAAACGTTTGGCTAAAACATCGAGCAAAGTAGCAATAATTGTTGTATGAGAAGTTTGCCAAACTAAATAACGACGTACAGAAGTCGATGTAGCCCTGCGGCCATTGGAAGAGCGCCGAGAAGAGGCTGAGAATAAGGCATGAAAAAAAACGTTGTATGGTACATAGACCAAGTAAATATACGAAAACTAAAACAGAATGAGAATGGCTGCGATACTCGGTCTGAATCGCGCTCTCGGTTTTGGTCCTGTGCCTGGTCGCAATGCATAATTCAATGGCAATGTGCCGACTATTAATAGTGATGGTGGCGCAAGTGATGCATGATCAATTCGTAATGGCATCATCGATGAGCCTGATTCCGAGACTCTGATCCGGCTCTTAAGCTTCCTCCGAGCCTCTGCCTCTGGCATGCACGTTGGCAAACCTGCGAACTATTTATTGACCTTTCAGTCACGACATTTGGCGAATAACTATTTATGCTAATTCAACAAATATTTATTGCAATTCATGTGACAACGAACTCTCTACGCTAACTGATTTCTGCACGCATTCACTGATTGCTATGAAAAAGATCATTTTTCACAAAAATACGTTTATGAATTTCGGTTCGACAATAATTCTTCTCCAGCACGGTGCACTCGGCAGGTGAACAGAGATAGGCAGATTGTTGCTGTTGCCAGCTCGCCGTCAGAGTTACGAATCGTCAGCCTTCCAACAAACTGCCTTCTTCTCCTCTCTACCTGTAACTCACTTCGATGTGCCTTCCTTCCTTTTTCGCTTTCGCCACGCTTCGAGTGCAACAGCGTAACGCTCATCTGATATTATTAATCGTTACAATCACACGTGATGTAGGAGTTGAATATAAATCAGTTAATTTACTCGATTTACTCGCTGCTCAACACACGATACTGCATTTCAATTACAGTTACGATGCGCGTCGATGAGAATAGGAAGAGCAGAACGAGAACGAGAGGAGAGAAATGGGAGAGAAGAGAAGAGTGGAAAGAAGAGACTCGATTCGGGAATGATGCGCGACATTCGATGACGAGATCAGGACGGTGACGGTGATGAAACTACAATTGAATTAGTGCATAGACGCGTGCCAATATTCCGTTTCATGCTTGTTCATGAAATGCATGCTGTGCACATGGAGTTCGAGTTGGAATTCGAGTTCGAGTTCATATCTGGTCCCATGATCTCGCCTCTTTCGAGCGAACAATACGTCCAACATCTCCTCTCGCCTCTTCTCTTCTCCATCTCCGCATCGCTACGCGAATTATCTCATGTCGCAATAATGATTGTGCTTCGTGACTGATTTTAATAATTGGTCGAGCTAATTCGTGACAGCAATTTTCTTGCTTGGCTTCGTTTCTGGTCATGAGTAGCGCAAGTAGCACGGTGCTCACTGGCCTGGCATAAGCCGTGAGCACGACCAACATGACGATCATGGTGATGGTGCTCTGCCTGCTTCGTGGCTGGCTCTAATAATGATTGGTGCGCTGCTAGTTCATTTATTAGATAGTCGAATGACACAAACAATCGAGAACCGGCTCATCAGAAATTCGCACGAGAAACAAAATGATCTCGACCAGTACCCACCAACATTGCAGTGCGTCTTCTTGCCTGCACTGTCTGTACTGACGACAAGCTGAATTAACTGATTAGCCTAACATTGTTCTTGTAGCGACATTAATTATGATATCAGAGGCAGGTATCTTAATAACGAATGTCATGCATTGTTTCGGTATACAAGTGGTTCAAAAGTTTCACCGTTTGAATTGACATTTGTGAGCAAGGAAGACATGAAAGGAATGTTGAGGAAATGCATGCTGAAGAAGTGTCGATGGTCGTCGATGGGCAGGGAGAGAGGAGACACTTCGGTGCGACTAATTGGACCATTAGAGCGCAGGTAAAGAGGTTTGGCATCGTTCGATGCTCGTCTCTCGTCGCCCGTTGCCTCTCCCGCATACATTTCAATTAGTTTCGCTACGCCGTTTTCGAGCATCTCACGGCAGTGAATACACTTAAATTTAACAACAGGCCAAGCATAGAATGAGTATGAGAATGACAGACAATGAAAGTGAGCGAGAAAAAAGCTGTGCAACTTTTTTACAGCGTGGCGCGCATTTTATGATGTGTGCAATATAAAAAGCACCTGTAAAGTGAAAGAAGCCGTGAGAAAAACAAGAACGAGGTTCAGGAACGCAGAAAGACAGACAAAACATCAAACCAAATTCGTGGTGATCGCGACGAATGGCGAAAACAAGACGAGGGACGACGAAGGCGCGCTCAGTGTATAGATCGTGGTAGAGGAGAGCAGATGAGGGAAGAGCAGAGGAACAGAGCAGAGACGAGTTTGGAATACGTAATGTGGTCTGCAAGGTGAAGGCCGATCCGACCCGATCAGATGCCGAACGATTTCCATTCGAATCGAGTGCCGATTGCCGAAGTGCCCATCGCTCGTCACTCGGCAGCTTTGCAATTCCGGTGTCCCAACCATCGGATTGCATTGCACGCATCGACCCGAAAGTGGTCGTACTGGTCATTTATCTGACACTGCAGTAACCGGTCGGTCGAGGGGCTGGCTGGCCGACGGGTGACGTGGTGCCCTGGCAATGGAGATGAACCGACGCCGTTCGACGCTGGCATCCTTGAAACGCGATTCGCGTCGAATGTCGAATGCCTTTGCTTCATTAATATTCTTCGGAGGTAGCCTTTCCATAACCTTCTCTCTTCTTCTTTATGTTTTTGCTCCTTATTTTCGGTTCTGCTTTGCTGAAGTAAACACGGCACTGAATTACATCGATAGATTGACGACGAGCACGCAATCAGGCTATTATCAGACCATCGTAGAGTCGAGAAGAGAACAGAGAACAGAGCGGAGCAGAGCAGAGCTAATTCTGCACTCGGCTATCGAGCAAACGTCAACTTCTTGTCGATTTCCAAGATGTATGCCAGCAACGCAACGCAATCAAAATCCTTGCCAAGTGATCAAAATTCTCAGATGAGGAAAACGAACGAAAATGCCAATTTGTGCGCAAACCGGAAATTGAGATTAGCTCGCTAACGATACGTTTGCATTCATTAAAATTGCACCACAAGTTACGACCTTGATAACAAAGAGAGGAAACGATTTGCCTGTTCATTAAAAAAATGCATTTCCACGCGTTCGGTATCACTGACGGAACCTTTCGAAATCATTTAAGAGCCGCTCATTTTAAAATTATTCTGTGTTGCGCCGATGACGATCTCCATCATCGAAATTCAAGATTCGAGACGCACCACGCAGAACTAATCGCGACGAGAAGACGATGGGGACGAAGAAACTGAGAAATATTCGGGCGACACGTAGATATTGGGGAAACGAACATCGAAGGCAGAGGGAGAGTTGAGAGGCTCATCACCTTGCGGGGTGCAGTCGACAACGATGACGACATGAAGTAACTACAGTTGATGGCAGGAATCAGGAGACCAACGACTTGTGTGCACCGAACTGTCTGCAATGTCTCGACGTGCACGTCGCGCGACATTTCATTTGAAATAGAGGAGAGAGGAGGATGGGAGAGCAGAGATGAGATGAGATGAGATGCGACAAGCGAAGTGCGCGTCACGAGTTCGGCATCGGTTCGGGTTGGCATCTCGCATCTCGAGCTATACCGCTGCACTCCGATGCCTTCAGGCCAAGATTTTCCACTCGCTTGAAAAAATATCGATTTTTGCGATGTGCTCGGCACAAGACGAAATAAAATGCGGTACGAAACGAAACGAAACGAAACGAACGCAGCAGCGACGAGCAAAGCGATGCATGCAAAGCAAGCCAGATAGCTTATAACTTAACGTTATATATTATTCAAGTTTGCTCTATTCAAATTACGAATCGACTTCCTTCTCCACTCGATTGTTGTTATTGTTGCTGTCTCGAGTAACAATTTTGCGCATTATGCCAAACGAATATCGAAGATAGCGAATTATTTGCATGTGCCACCTGCACATGTACGAGACATCTCCCTCGAACTCATTCTCATTCTCATTTTCGTTCTCGATCTCATTTCATCGCTCGACTTGAATCCCGAGAATGGCATCGTCGAGTGAATGCCCTGCAAATGAATATCAGTAAACCATGAAATGGACGCGCGTCTTGATGGTATTGCGTTGGGTTCGGCCAATTGGTGTCGACGATTGATTTTGTGTAAGGTCATACGTTAATTTGCTAATAATGATTGATTGAAATTGATGTCCCTATCACGGAGGTCGTCACACAGACACACACAGATTGGAAGTGTCATTCAGCATCTGCTGCCATTCGTTCTGATTCGTATTTGGCAATCAAGTCCGAATCCGAGTCCGAATCCGAATCTGATTCTCATTTCTGCATTTGGATTTTGGTTTTAATTAAAATTTTCATTTCCCTGTCCGTATGTCTCGCCGTACCTGCCACGGAGTTCGCACGCACCAGATGATTGAAAGCCGTTTTCTTGTTATCGATTCAAACGAAGATGGAAGACGCGAGATGCGAGATGTTATTTGCGTTGGATGAGCGCATCTGGACGTATGAAACGCTTGCCAACACTATAATAATGGCGATTGATTGCGATGCTCGCAATTGGCTTGACATGCGATCGTGCACCGAGCTGGTCACTTGCGCTCTTCGTTCTTTTCACTCTCACTTTCGTGCTTGGTGTTCTCACTCGCATCTCGCATCTCCGTGCAGCAAGCAGATAATTCTATGATAATTCATAGTTTGATGAACGCGAATTCCGCGGAGAGCGCGACATCGACATCGATGCGAGTTCAACTCTCTCATTATGGGCACAATTTGCTCGCCGCACCGCCGGGAATAGAGAGGAGGGCGCATATTTAGTGTGCGCGGTGACCGACACACTCTGGCACTCTGTTTATGCAATGACACGGCAAGTGCGCTCTAAACTCTAAACGCGGCACACTCATTAACCGCAACCAACACATCGGCATTACGCGCATTTGTGTGACACAAGAGTGATGAGCGAGACGCGTTCACGCGTTCACCATTCTCCCATTCATTCTGGTCTCCATCTCCATTCAGATCCGCATCTCGACATCGACATCCATATCGACATTCGTATTCCAATTGGCGTGCTCGTCTCGCACATTCGCGAGCCCGATGCCGACAATTCAATTGAGATTCCCACGAGAGTGACGGAACTTGGGCTCAATATGTATATGAAACAACAAAGGGAGAGGACGAAGGACCTGATCATGTCCATGTCGACCTGGTGTCGGTGTTGTGGTGCTCGCGCCTCGCGCATCATGCCGAG
>JAGGCA010000045.1:40682-62333 GCA_022876805.1 Osperalycus tenerphagus | reverse complement strand
TTACATTAATACTTTGCTGGCTCCCATAACACGCAAGACTTATATCCCGCTCGATGATCCACTTCTCATGTATAAGGATGAAGAGGGGAAGCGTGTCGAACCCGAGTGGTACTGTCCGATCGTGCCCGTCGTGCTCATCAACGGTGCTGAAGGAATCGGCACGGGGTACAGCACGAAGATACCTTCGTACAACCCAGAAGACATTGTCGAGAACATCAAGAGAAAGATTCGCAGCGAATCGGTTGTTCCGATGAAGCCCTGGTTCCGAAACTTCCGAGGCCAGGTCGAGTGGATAGACAACGAACGATTCGTAACGTTCGGTGAGGTGGCCATCCTGGGCGACGACACGTTTGAAATCACTGAACTTCCCATCGGCACGTGGACGGACAACTACAAGAAGTTCCTTGATGAAGCTGAACAGGGCTACGATCCGGCGAAAGACGATAAGAACAAGCAGGATAAAGGCAAGAAGAAGGCGAAGAAACGGAAAAAAGTGGATAAATGGATCAAGGAGTACAGCTCTCACTGCACCGACGTAATAGTTCGATTCGTGGTAACTCTGATGAAAGAAGATGATCCCGTGATGAAGGAAGATGATTCTTTGATGATGGAAGACGATCCTAAGATGAAGAAAGGCGGTCCCAAGACGAAGAAAGGCGGTCCTAAGATGAAGAAAGGCGATCCTCCGATGAATACAGTCGATCTACAAACGCTGATAGCCAATAATGAGCTACACAGGAGGTTCAAGCTGCAGTCGTCGTTCTCAATGTCGTCCATGTGGCTCTACAATAGCCAGCATGTGCTTCACAAATACAATACTGCCGAAGAAATCCTCGACGAATGGTATGAAGTACGACGCGAGTTGTACCACAAGCGCAAGAAGTACTATGAAGCCATGCTCGACGCAGAGATGCTCAAGCTGATTAACCAAGCACGATTCATTCTCGAAAAGATCGATGGCAGGCTCAAAGTGGAGAACGTGCGCATGAATGACTTTACCAAAACGCTGATTGAGCGCGGATACGACTCGGACCCAGTTAAAGACTGGAAGAAGAAGCACGAGATCGATGCCGACACCGAGTCGAGCGGCGACGAGACCGAGCGCGATGAGCGCGACTACGACTTCGATTACTTGACCAGTATGACGATGAAAAGTTTGCTGCGTGAAAAGGTGGATGAGTTGGTGAAGAAGCGCGAAGCCAAGAAAGTCGAGTTCGAGATTCTGAAGGCCAAGACCATTGACCAAATCTGGCTCGAAGAACTGGATGAGTTCCTGGATGCGTGGCGCGCCGATCTTGAGAGAGAGAGGCTGGATGGCGAAGGCAAGGTGGTCACCGGTGCCGAGAATCCCCTCAGCGGTAAGGGCAAAGGCAAGAAACCTACCAAACACGCGATACAAAACGCCACGGTTGCTAAACAATCGAAACCGTCTGAATTCGGCCAGCGTGTCGAACCGAGCTTGAAGTGGTTCACGGAACCTGAAGAGAAGAAGGAAAGGAAGCCGAGACAGAAGAAGGAAAAGACGCCGGAAGAGAAGAAGGAGAGGAAACCTCGAGAACCCAAAGCAAACAAGTCTTCCCCCAGTAAGCCATCGAAGCGAAAGAAGTCCATTCACTCTGACACATCCGTAGAAGAGCCGATCCCAAAAAAGAAGAAAGCCGTAACTTTCTGTTCGGAATCGGATTCAAATTCAGATTTTGATTTTGATTCGGATTCTGATTCGGATTTCGATGAAGAATTTGTAGCTGTTTCTCAACCGAAAGCGAAACCGAAACCGAAAGCAAAACCAAAAGCGAAACCGCAACCGAGCAAGGTGATAAGTATTTCCTCATCTGAGGACGAAATCAAACCGCAACCGCAACCGAGAAAATTGAAAGACAGTTTCTTGTCATCTGAGGACGAAGTGAAACCACAACCGCAATCACAACCGCAATCACAACCGCAACCGAACAGATCGAAAGACAGTTTCACGTCATCTGAGGACGAAATGAAACCGCAACCGCAACCGCAACCGAGCAGATCGAAAGACATTTTCTCGTCATCTGAGGACGAAATGGAACCGAAAGCGAAACTGAAAGCGAAAGCGAAACCAAAACCGAAACCGAAAGCGAAGCCGAAACCGAAAGCGAAATCGCAACCGAAACCGAGCAAATCGAAAAGCATTTTCTCGTCATCTGAGGACGAAATGACTGGACTAGCTGAACGACTCGAGCCACGACAGCGATCTGAACGAGCCAGGCAGCCAGTCAATTACAACTTCGGTGACTCCGAAGATTCAGAATGAAAAACGAAATTCGGTAAGAAAAGTTTCTACCCAACACGGAGTTGTGTAAAAATCGAAATAGTGATGCTTAAATCATTCTGGTTCATAACATCCTTGATGAATATGAGAAAATGTCAGTCCTTCATCCATCTCTCGAGTTCTTTGGCACACAAAATAAAGTGCATTCATCCATTTTATTGATGAAATCGAATAACGCCGAATCTATATTTTAGTGAGCTACGTTTTGGGGCTGTGAGCCGGAGCCGAACAAGCGAATGGTGATCGCCTTCATGGAGGCAACCGCGAATATCAATAAGAGCATGTAGCTAACGAAAGAAAGAGGCCCGTAACCGAATGCGTAGAACATGAGCAGCAGACCGCAGACGTAACCCAGAAGAGGTTTACTGGCAAATATGCGTAGGTTAACTCTTGCAGGCAGTGTTTCGACCACTCTCTCTGGTGCAAGCGAGACTCCATTCTTCACGACTCGAGTGTAGCCGACAGGTGAATGCAAGAACTGCCTGAAGAATGCACCGATCAAAGTGTCGTTGTTGTAGAGACGATCGATGTGATGACGATAGCGAGTGTTGATCCAGTTCGACAAAAGCAGCATCAGTTTAACCAGAAAGCCGATCTCGAAGCTCCGAACTGGTTGCGTGTCTGGATTGCCCTCGAAAGTGACTTCAGGCTTGGCGAGCCGATTCAATACCTGATAACGGCCGAGTGGTGTCAACATCGGTGTGCC
Source organism: Osperalycus tenerphagus (assembly GCA_022876805.1). NCBI lineage: Eukaryota > Metazoa > Arthropoda > Arachnida > Sarcoptiformes > Nematalycidae > Osperalycus > Osperalycus tenerphagus. The sequence continues at coordinate 59,325 of JAGGCA010000045.1, read as the reverse complement.
AATTTGCTCGTTGATCGCGGTGTCGGGTTTGGACGGTGTTGAGAATAATGCCGAAGTCGGGACGCGGTGTCGCAGAGACTGGGTAGAGTCTGGTCCTTCGTCAAACGGTGGCTGATGCACGTTTCGGATGTCGGCAAGTGTCGGTGGAGGGATCTCGAATAACTGAGAAAGCCTGGTCAGAGCAACTTCCAAGTGAGCCTCAGTCTTTCGCTTTTCATTGAGCGTCATTCTCTCTTGTTGCGATTGAAACGTGTCGTCATCCAGCATGAACAATGATTTCAGCGATAGTAGGAAAGACGAAGTCGTTGAACAACTCTGTTGAAAGCTGATTGCCGCAATCGATTCAGCAACCTCAGCCTTGGCTTTAACTACTTCGGCGAGTAGTCGTGCTACGTGCTGCTTCAATTCCTCAGAAAAGAGTGGCATATAGACAAAGCTACTTGGCTCCAAGTCGATCAACTGATGACGAACAGGTGTGGATGACGCGTTACTCGGTTGGCGTGCTGATGGCGTAAGCAGTGAACCCCGAGTAACCGCCATCGACGACCAGGTCTGACTCGGTGATGCAGGCGAGTCAAAGTGGGCAACCGAATTTTCTGCTTCTTTCACCATGAAAATAAAGTTGGGCTGCGAGTAAATCTTTACCAGCCGGAAGAGCATGAGCGCATTCTTCGGCGAGCTCAAGTCTAACCGCGAGAAACGCGACACTAATTGATGAAAGATGACCGTGTAAAATAAGAGATTGTCAGTGATGAAACTCTTCCACTGCCACTCGACGAAGCTGGCATTCTGAGCAATCGAATCGCTACCACCACTCGCTTCTCGATCATCCATTTCTGCATTATTCATAACATTAGCTTCACGATTCGTGTCGACGTATCGCCACGGTTGGATGTAGCTGAGCCATGTTTCAAGCGGCAAACGAAATGACGAATCGATTGGCCACCGATCGAATGCCAACCGGAGAAATGAGTACAGTTTCCGTTGAATCGAGTACTTCGATGTCCAAACGCAGCGCTTGATATCTGCTATGGTTGGATTGTCTCCTGCGTAGATTGAAGTTGTCTCTCCACAAGTGCGATTCAGTGCACTGTTGGCGAAGTAATGCAAATGCTTCACAAATATGCGAACGGCACGTAGATGGTCCGAATTCGGAACGAATGACTGATTGGAGTGCGTAGGACTGTGACTGGCGCCAGTGTGCTTCTTTAGCAGCGACGGCGATGCCGCGTGATTCAGATAAATTTCACTCATGACCATGATTGTGATCTCGCATCGCCAAATCTCCGAACCGAGTCCATCAGAGGTCTGTCGATTTGACTGGTTAACCAGTCCGCTGCCATTGAGAGTCTGATTAAACGACTTCAGATTGAGAAGCGATGATTTGAACAGTGTCGGCATTTGTGGTACTCTCTGAAACTGGGCCGCATTCGCTTGTGGCGAAGACGTGGCGAGATGGAGGATGTTCGATGTGGTCGATGAGAGCGACTGCCACAGAGACGAGTGCTGTTGGCTGACTGTGGTCGATGTCATTGTAGGCGTTGAAGTGAGCGGGACAAAGTAGTTTAAATACATCTCGAGAATTGCGTAGTAAGCGATATTCGATGGGTTCGACATGGACAGGTTGGCTTGCTCGAAGAAGTACGGATTCTGCTGCTGATTGCCAATGCTGCTCGATGTGTTGAGAATGTAGTGCGTGAAGTGAAACAGATAAAACTCGAATGCGTTTAGCGTGAGATGAGTTGGTGAAGCCGACATCGACGACATGAGCTTGTTCACTAACAATCCAGGCACCAGACCTTCTTCGATCATTAGTCGAGTTGCATTCTACAAACAGGAGATACGCCTTACGATTAGCACTCGACAACATTTACAAGTCTAGCATTCATTATACAGGCAAACAAGTGATGGGAAATTCAAATCTGGCCAACGGGTCGGCCGTCAGGTGACGAATGATTTGAAAGAGAGCACCATCAGGATGAAGGAACATGACTAGAGCGTCGAACTCTTGAGGATGCATGACGCGCGACACTTGCTTCACCATCCAGTCGAAACCTGCGGATAGCGAACCGAATCCGAAAATGCTCTCCACAAGTGGCTTGTAGTAGGCGACACATTCCTTCATCAAGTTGCTGACGGTGAACGCGTTCTGGATAAGAAGCGAGATCTCTGCACATCTTTGCGTGATCGGTAGCTTGAGTGCGTTGTTGAAACGAGCGTCGAACTGGAACACGCACAACGGCCAACAATTAGAGACCAATTCCGTTCATCAGGAGGTGCTCATCACTTACCGCGTAGTGCGTTGTGGTTGTGATGGGCGAGACAGGCAGTGGAGAATTCATGGAGGTCTCCAATTAATGCAATTAATCGATCGGTGTCGATGAACGAACGATTTTTGTATAAATTCGAAAATTTTCGTCACGTGCCTTTGGGGTTCGTCCACTTCGCGCGCGTTCTTCGAACTCCACTTCTGAAAACATTCAATTTTCCCTTTCCTTTATAATTCACATTCAATTTATTCGATATCGACTTCAATTCACATTTACTTATTATCATCTATCTCGTCTCAACTGTATCCCCATATCAGCAAAGTATTTCTCGGTGGCTTCGAAAACTTGGCTCTCATTCATCTGTTGGTTGCTTTCCGTAATCTCCACGAATTTGTCGACGAATTTCTGACACAAACTTGTGCGAGTTGAACTCGATGACGGCTTTTGTGTCATTTCGAGTACGCCCGGCGAGCCATATTCTTTGTAGAATCGCCTGGAAATCGAGAAAATAGTGAACGTGGTCGTGTCAGATGGCAATGGCCAAATGGCAACACGATGACCTCCTGGGCACTGGACTCACGCTCGGATGACGTCTTCCGGATAGACAATCGAGACGAGTGGTGTTTGAGGCTTTGGCCTGAACATGTTTGGCTCGATGTGCGGCGGAAAAGCTTCGTAAACATCGTACCAGAGCGGCTTGTCGGCAGGCTTGATGGCGCTCGACCGGAGCAGGCCCGTCACTCTGCAATGGTACCGGGAATCTGTTCGGTTTGTTCACAGATGATAGTAATCTAACCTGGAGAATATGGTGCCGTATTTGTAGAGCCGACTTCCTGCCATGCTGGTAAAAGACCAAGTTCAGTTGAACCAAGTTCTACTGTTAAACCAGCTGGTGATTGTGGTGCACTCTGCTGGTTCCTGCTGGTAGTCTTCGTGGTCCGGCTCCGGACGTCCACCTCTGTTAACCATGATCAGGTCCAGTGTCACCTGTTCGCGATGTGTTGATCGCTGGCCGTCTGTCATTCTCTACTGGCTGTCATCGCGATGCGCGTCTTCGTATCGACCGTCCAATAAGCGCATCACCAGACTCAAATCAGATCTGGAAGTGACCGATGAGGAGATCAACAGCACCAGGATGAGTCCCAACGACGTGTTTCGCACCCAATTAATGAACCGAAATCCGCGCAATTTGGAGCAGCTCTCCTACGAACCGAAGCCTCTCGGGTTCGAGCTGGACAGACACTCGACGCCCTACTGGAACAAGTCAGTTGGTGCTCATTCTTCTATTTAATTGACTGGCCTATTTGTTTGCACACAGAGTCGTCTTCGAGAAGACGGGCAAATACGTGACAGGCAAGTTGGTCCACTGGTCTGGCAAGACGGTCATCTCGGCATCGACCAAAGAACCAGCCATCAGCGAACAACTCACCAGGCACGTGTCCAAGTTGACTCGACTGTCTTCCGTTCCGTTTCCTGATGTTATTAGCACTGTTCACGAAAGACAGAAGAGTAACATTGTGACATGAGATAACCTCTTCTATTTTCATTGCGACAGTAAGAGCGGTGTCGAAGCAGCGTCGATAATCGGCCAAATCCTGGCTCGTCGGTGTCTGGAGAGCGGTTACATTTTCGCACACCAAGACATGGATGGCGAGGACGGGAAATCAGTGAAGGCGCAAGCATTTCGTGATGCCCTCGAAGCCGGTGGCCTGACTCTCGAAGAAGCGGCATTCATCACGCCGCGACGACGAAGAGATCTTTGAGACGTTCGGCGTCGGTTGCCGGACGAAATGGAAATTGGCGCAAGAAAAAGAAGAATGTCCGCTGTAAATCAAATTGTCCTGTGTGCTGTTCCGTTGTTTTGCTGTTATTAACTAACTAGGATTTTTCTTCAAATGGATTTGGAATGGGAACTTGCTTGATGATGATGATTGTGATTATGATGGCAGTGTGTTGAGACGCGAATAATGTAAATGAAAGTATTATTCGTGACTCGAATCATTAGCTGTTCGACGCCATCACTCAACTGATCTTGCGCTTGATTGTTTTCGATTGCGAATTTCATCGTCAATTCAGTGAGTTAGAAAGCACAAATGCCACTCTCGTCCAAGCCGCGAGACTTCATTAACGACGGCGGTGATCATTTTCTTGTCTTGACTTGTCGGACGTTGACGATGACCAGGACGCCAATCATACCGGAATGCACGTTTCGATACAATTAATGAATTTTCTGTGGTTTCTCATACAGTAGTGAGATTGATTCAAATTGTTCTTCCTGCGCTCCTTCTTCTATGGACTAGTCACTAAAATATCGGCCGAGATTATATCTAAATTTAATTCAATGTTGCTGGTGTGTAATTTGCGCTGATTTCGTTGTTAATGACGTGCATTCTAATTTGATTAGTTTTGCGATTTTCTTTTCGATGAGTCGCTAACCTTCATCGATCTGGTTCGTTGCTACTTTGCTTCAAATCATGGAACTGAAAATCGATTGTTGCCATCAATTTGATGGTCATTTTTGATAAAAATGCTCACTACTCGCCATTTGCTAATTTAAGAAATATAAAAGCCTGAATGCCGATCAAATGCTAGACTATGGTTAGTTATGCCGTGATTCCAAATTGAATTGAATCGAATTGCATCCATAATTTTGTTCACTAAGTTATGTTAGCAATTTCTTCAGCAAGTTTTTCTATCGTGTTTGGTTCGTGTTTCGATGCAACTAACCAGTATTTTAGTGAACTGATGGAACTCGGAATCCAACATGATGGTTACTTAAAGTTGAGTCTCTCGCATCACTCCCCACTCACTTGGTGAAATTCGGTAAACGACAATTCGTTTGTTGTTGACAGGACAGGTGCATCTCACGAGCCAAGATGTCTTCCCCATTTCTCATTTCTCTGTCCCACTCATTTACACGTCCATCGCACATTGTAATTTAGTTGGACAATCAACGCAACGAAACTACTTGTATCTGTTATTGAATTCAATTTCGGCACGACATAACAGTCGGCAGAGTGACACTCGCGTCTCTCTGTCATCTTTCAAACAAATTCCGCCCTCGCCTGAACACAACTTCACGTCCGTCGACGAGTAGTAGAGAAGCCCACCGAAATGATCGCAATTAATGTGATGTGTACCCGTTTGCATGTAAATGACCGGAGACGTTAATTACACGTCAATTTCGATGGCGAACGTGAACGCGATCTTCTCATAATCATTTTTGGTCGACCTGCACGTAACCACCGTCAACGTAACTCGAATGCAGATCTCAACTCGACTCGATTCACTATTTTCGCTCTTATCCAGAAATGTGTTTCAAAGCGCATCCACATCGTTAATTACCAGGTTCTCGTCGAACTAACGCCATTCATTCGCATGTGTAATTCTTCCACTCGGGCCAAGCAGCTCAGTTTCATGTTCGCACTTCGCTCTGCGCAATTTGCATGCCATTAAATTAGACTTTTTAATTAGATAATGTTATAATCAAGATCAGAAGCGGAGTGGTGATGGTGACACTGTTGGGTTGTGTCGTGTTTGTCTTTCTGGTGCACTCAAACTTCTGTTTGTTCGCTATTGTTGGCCGGTCACTGAAGCATCGCGCGCCAGGCTGTTCAGTTTTTGGGGGCGCCAAGCTTCAGTACAAGTTTCGCGATGCCACCACATAATCAGCGCTCGTGTATCATTTCGTTCATTTGTTACCTGCATGCCGGTTTGGCCCTCTCAAGGCGGACATCATCAATGAAAGAGGCCGTCGCGGGCCGAACTGGGCCGAACTTTTCTACCTGCCATATTATTTATGTTGTTTTATTTGCGCGAATCTACCTTCCATTTTTTATCGCCTGTTGTCCTGTCTCTGACAGTCGCTGCAAAGCGAATTATTTTCGAATTATTTTCCCCAAGGAGATGCTTTCACATTTTTTTTTTGGTTTCACCTCTCTTGCATACATGTAACACGTTTCTACACAGGCACACCAAGTGTGAACTGATAAATCCCATTTCTAAATTATTGCATGAAATAACGTATTTTAATCAACTCTTTCTTTCGTCGCTCTGTCGTTGATAAAGAAAGAGAAAAACGCTGAGCACAGAATCATAGAAAAAGAAACGAACAAATGAAACAAAAAATTTGTCACAATGTGCAATTTCACGATATTCCGAGCATTGATTAGCACGCTGTGAAAAACAACTTCGTATTGTGGGAATATAAGATTTGATTACCGAAAATTACATGAAATGATGTGAAACTGAGAACTCGACAAGTGGCACGTTGATCGCTCTGGTACCTGGCGAAAGATTTTCTCCGTATCAAAGTGACGGATAAACTTCACTTGTCAGTCTCCGTTTCTCTCTCACTGCTCATGTAAGTCAAGATCAGGACGACGAAAAAAACTTCTTTCTCCTCGAATGACAATAATTTGGTGTGCATTTCTCATAGCCAGTTTTCAGTTGTGGAGTCGAGTTGTTCGAGCGACGAAATGCGTTGAACGTTGTGAAAAAGTTAGCTTTGTTTTCGGTTGCTGTGCCGCGTTTTTTGCACGTATTCAAACTCTAAAATGCTTTTTCTCACTTCTCTTCCTTTCTCTTGAGCCAGTATTACTTTGAATCAAACCTTTAATTTGGATGACAAAAAGAAACTGAATTTTCTCATGGCGCTTGCGAACCGAGCATTTAGATGCGGTTTCGTTGCGAGTTGACGATGTTTGCTCAAAGAGATGACTGACTTTGGACCTAATTTACTGACTGTATCTCGATTGTGCTGCATAGACAGTCAGGTTATATATCACTGACCGAAGGGATTCGTCACTAATCATGAATCGGGGTCTTGATTTTTTTATGTGCTTGTTCGGTCCAAATCCACCGATATCGGAGTTTGATTATTGACTGTGTGTGTGATTATGACTACTTATCAAATTCGATCGCTTAATAACAGGCCGATGTTTATGTACCAGATAGCCGAGAGCCGAAACTGGTGACCTCAAACTGGCTCTATTCTCGAAACAATCAAGTGGAAAAGTAATTAAGCAGAAGTTTTCGTTGGGTTGTGTTTGTCCGTATGGGTGACACACACACAGACGGATAGTCAACATGAGTTTGGATGGAGTTCGAGTTCACATTGCATTAAAGTTTGTCCATGTTCACATCTCACTTGATTCCCGTCTCACTCGTCACGCCCGTGCTACCGAAATTCCAATTTCGTCTCCATGACGATGTTCCACCCTTCATATTTAATCGACGAATTTTCGGCGAGTTTCACTGAATTACACGCACACAGAAGAGCTCAACGATATCGATTGACGTGATTCGCTGCGTGAAGAACGAGACACAGAGAGAGGCAATTTCGATGCAATGCCGCCGTGCCAATTTGCATATCTCGCATCGATGCGATCTTGATTGCGATTCAAGTTCTACAGGAATGTGATGCATACACAATTTGCATGCGTAACTGTCAAAAGTGACAAATATGAGAGCAGCAAAATGTCGACGTTCACGAATAACAATGACATCCGAATTGGATCTATATAAATAAAGATAATCGCTCGTTCGAGGGCAACGCCACAACTGGCCCGTCGTCGCGTTTTTATATGCATTTTGCGGTTGTTGTTGTTTTGGGAAAGAGAGAATCGGAGACGTGGTCCTGGAGTCAGATCTTGAGTGCGAGTTCGAAGTCAGAGAGAGTCGAGAGTTCGAGTCGGCAATTTAGGCAATAAGACAGCGTATGAGAGGTGAGTTGAGTGGCAGGCGCGATGGATACCTCATTAAGCAAACTATATATTCACATTTTGCGCTCGTCTTCCTGGCGCCCTGTCCAATTTCGGCGTTGCCGAGCTCCAGGCAGGTCTTCACAGGGCAACGCAACGCCGAATGACATTATTGTCGTATTCGGTAGGCCGAGGCAATATTTGAATACGCAGACGGTCCGAAGCGTTTTCCGTTTCGCTTTGCCATAGCCAAGCCACTCTTCGGTGCGTCTCTCATCTCATTATTTTGCATGCATGGCAATTATAATGTTGATGTTGGCCACTTTTCGAATCGCAATCGACGCCATGCCGAATCGCTACCATGCACAAATGCGTAATAATTCAGAATGCATGTCCGACAGGCATGGCATCTCTACTGTCGACTTGAAACACACTCAACATGCATACGTAAGAAGGTTAGAGAAGAGAGAGAATGCATGAAAGAGACAGACAGACAGACCGACAGAGGCACTTGGCAAATATGCTAAATGCTCTTTTAAATATGCACTAATTGCTCGTGATATCAAGGTGTGTCTCGTGTTCGGATCGAATGCCGATGTGAATTTGACATTCGCCATTCGATTTATGCATGTAAATTGATGAATATTGCCAGAGATTTGAATAATTTTTGCGACTTATAGATTCTGGTTTCACTTGCCTTCAAGATGTTCTTTCGTTAGTGTTGCGTAATTTCTTTCTCTTGGTTCATATCGAAATGCATCAAGTTCAAGTGTGCAGGGGCAAAACGAGGGGTAATATTCGAATAGCGAGTCCTGCTGCTCAAGTGACTGCCACGGCCGTCACCACGCTTGACTTGTCGAGCATGATCTCAGAAGACGCCATGAGAGGAAAGAACCAAGAACCAAAAGATGATATCGGTGTTGATGACAACGCAAAGCTTACCACGATTTTCATCAACCGCTTATCGCTTTTCTTTACAGGCATTTTCATCATCATTGCCGTTTAAATGACACGAAATGAACTTGTCAGAAAATCGGTTACACGTTGCTTTTGATGACTGAATCCAATTCAGTGAACCGCTGTGTGAATAACAGAAAAGTCTTGAAAGTTTTTTTTGGCAATGATGAGACGCGCAAATTGTAGACGCATCTCGGCGACAAAGAATCGCAAAGAATCGCGCGAATCGTTTTGTTCGTCGCGCGAATCGTTTTGTTCGTCGCGCGTTGCAAGTCTTCTATCCTTGGTTTTCGTCCATCCGTCAGTTCGTTCGTCCGTTTGTCTTTCAATAGCGCCAAGGCCAGTAGAATGCCAAATTATCGTGGCTTCGACGTTCGATGCATGATTTGGCTAAATTATAATGCAACACCGCCAGTAATGATTATCCTTCTTTCGCTCTCTCTCGGCGTCTCACTAAATGGCGAATGCATTCCTTAAAGCATAGATTTCTACACATATAGGTTGACTGTTCATAATGCTATCTAATGCTATCTCTTCTAGAATATGCATGTAAATCGTTTCTCTTTACTTTCCGAAAGGATATTCGACGTCCCCAAATTATGGAGTGCGCTTAATTCTGGCCATTTTTGGTCGATACTATCTGTCTGTCAGTACGAATCGCGGGCTCTGTAAAACTTGCAAATCTCATCATCGTGGATTTCACAATTATCGTTTCTGTGCAAACAATTTTCTTCTTCGTTATTCGTTGCCTGTTTCGCTTCACTTCTCCATATTCCCAGCAAGACCGCGAATAATGTCGGACAAGGAAAGCAGCACAGCATTGAGAATGAATTGTTGGACGAAAACAGGATGGATGAAATAAATGAAAGTTTGGATATTAGTGGTTTTGAGGTCTGCCTGCATAATGCGCCAAATGATAGGTCTGCTTTTTTGGTCATTTAGTGAATAGTCTGACTGTCTCTATGTTCGGCCGGAGAGCCACGAGCAGAACGAAGCCTGCCTGTGTTCAGCACTCTGGGGCCTAAATAAATGGGTTCGTCTCCTCCTGCGGATCACGTTCGACGACAATGAATCGAATGATTCGACAGTCAGTCTGAAGCCGTGCACACTGACATTGCATCGGATCCGGCTATAGACAGGCAGACACAAGCACAGCGCATCGGCATAATTGGACGTGCACCCTGTCCTTCCCAGTATAATGCATATATAATTTCGGTGAAAGTATCTCTTAGTCACTCATTCTTTTTCTTTTCTTTCTCTCACTTATTTCTGCCTTTTTGCCATCTCTTCACTCTCGTCCCACTTTATGCTCGACGAGAGAATGCGAATTATGCTCGTCTTCAGTTCTCCATTTCTCCATTTGTCCATTTGTGTCGTACATGAAGCGTGTTATACCTTTGTAATATGGCACGACACTGACTGCCTTCTGCCGTCCTCCTAACTTCTACCTTTTTGCCAGTATTCGCCCTCTCAGCGAGGTGACAACAATTTTCGGGGTGTTCCTTAACGCGATGATGAAGCGATATTTACAGCTCGCATTCCATTCAACTCAATTCCATTGCGTTTCATTCGAAATTAATTTTGTCTCTACTCGATGGGCGTTCGCGATGGCATCGCTGCTGAGTTTTTCGTTGCTGAGTTGCGCTCCGCCAAATAAATACATTTCACTTCATTTTTCACTTGTTAACGTTGCACAAATGTAACTTAGCAGTGTAGTCATCAGCAATTGGAAGCATTTCTGTGTGTCGTTGAAAAATTGATGTTGAATGAAAAGCGTGGAATGCGATGGAGAAAAAAGAAGGAGACAAATTACGTGAAACGCGATGCTGGGCGCTCGATGTTCGATGCCTTCCTGCTTCCTGCTGCCTCCCTTCCTCTGGTTCGGCTGCATTTGCCTGTCCTGCACTCGCTTATCAAATTCGTTTCTCTGTCTCTAAAATACATGTCAGTGGCTCGGGTCCAATTCATTTGCATCGATCCACCATGTATTGTTCCTTAATGAGCTTATCACTTTATCGATGAAGAATGCAGCCGAAATTGAAAGGCGGCTCGTTACGTTTCTGTTGGTATTAATTTGATCGGTCGGTTGGCGTGGATTCGTTGGAAGCATCTGCAAGATATGTGCGGAGCCTTTTTGAATTGAGTGGCAGACCGGCACCATATCGGCATCGCATATTTGCAGCGGTAACGAGCTAATGGCTACTCGCTGTTCTCGACACAAAGATGCGGCTTCTCGCAATCAGCGTCCTGCTGAGATTGGCGCAATTTCACTTCGGCAACGTCACGGCCGCGCTGCTCGTACACACACATCTGCATGGATGGTCTTTACGGCCTGATCATCGCCACCACCGTCACCATCCAGTCACCAAGTTCTCTGTCGTTCGCTATTGTGACACAGCGAGAGAGGACAGAGTGGTGGTGATGGAGCATTCACTCGGCTTATAGATGGTTCTGGGGTTCTGTTCATTGGTGTTTTGCTCCGATGTCGATGTTTGGTGGCAGTGAATGGCCCGATGCCGAGACACAATGGTGAGGCAGCTGCGTTCCGCACTCTGTCTCTCTGTCTCTCGCTCGCTACTGCATCTCGTCACCAGGCCACTTATGCCGAGCTAATTCACCTGAAATTTTCGAATCGCCCGTCGCTCCGAGTGTCGTTCATCAAGTCCGCGAGTCCCGTGTTTGAAATGTTGTGGAAAAACAGCGAAAAGGGAGTGCAATTGGGTGGGTTTTGCGTTTCTATTATAAACCGCGACTCAGTAGCTGCGAGAACAAATATTTAGTAGCCATACATCATTTACGCTTTCTAAGCAAATCTTGATGCCACCATTTTTTTCATGTTCATTCCCCATTATCCAAGCAGACAGCGCACATATTTGGCCGGTAGAGAGACTATTTGACGTGTATCTCGCGGCAAAAAGTGGCCCGCAAACAATTCTCATTGTTATTGTCAACGATCTCGTTGAGTCTGTTCGCTATCGAAATCGGTGAGCGTCACACGCATGCGACTTCTGTTTCACACTCTCTTTGTCGGTCTTGTTATCTCAGCACAGTCTTAATCATGGCAATTGCTCGATCATTTCTCGCATTTCTCGCCTTTCCTCGGCTCTCGCCAAACTTCTGCAGCCCCAGAAAAGTGACGGAAATGCAAATGAGCTCGATATGAGCCTTTCGCTTGTCTCATCAATCACTCGGCGCATCGCGCATTTCGAATCTATATTTGTGTGTGTTCTGTGCAGATTTTTGTTCTGTAAGTAGTGGAGTGCCGAGCATCCACGTCAATGACTTACCATCACATTGATGCAGAGCAGATTTGTTATGGCACAATTTATGCCTTTTGCGACACTCGCTTCGTGTTTGATGTGATTTTTAAGAACGCTCACACACCTTTTCCCTCCCATCCCGCCTTTAAAATGACCTTTTATAGCAGAGTTCTGTTGTTCGGTGCCGTGCCGGGATTTCGAGAGCTCAAAATACCCGTCAACGCTCACAACGCTCTTCTGCGCCACCGGTATTGTGTCGCGTTGTTGTTGGCAGGCTAATAAACACGACCATATTCCGTGTACATCGATTCAATATCGACTCTGTCGTGAAACGGTCTGGCATATTGATTCGTGTCTTCAGTGCGATACTCGACTCTCAATATCTTACGCGGTTACTAATGAAGCACCAAACAATGAAATAATAATAATATTTCAATGATTCGCGTTCGGTCGATGAACACCATTGGAGAAACCATTCAGATCAACTTATCGTAGTCACTCGTCTCATTCTAGTCCTTCGTCTTTCTATCATTGCGTTAAGCCTTGACTCATTCCTGCATGTTCAGTGTGAATTTTATGTTATTTTAAACCGCTCGAAAACTAAATTGAAACTGTAATAAAAAGAGAATGGAATAGAAAGCGAGCTTCGATCGTTGCCATGAGCCGATAAGCCGGACGAAGATCAAAGAAAAACCGCTTTGAAATTCACGCCCTGGGAATAGAAGAGATGAAACTGAGCGTATGGTTCGATTCAATTCAATATGAACGCTCTACGGATATTGAGAATGTGGTTCGTGTTTGGTTTTAAAAAAACTTTAGAGTTTAATTTGATGTCGTCGTGTACCTCTCGCATCGCCATCCGTATTTGCTCGGAATCGATGTTTGCTTTAGTTTCACGCTTTTGCATCAGTTCCAGTAAGCGTGAACTTTATTTTCAATTTAGCACTGTCGTGATTTGTCTTCTTTTTCTTGTCTTGCACAAGTGTCGCGTCTCGATTTCGCGTCAAGCTGAATTCCTTTTCTCTCCCTAAATTAGAAGCAGATGTTAATGAAACAAGCTAGCGAATGTCAAAACTGTATGTTTGTTTGCGGCATACATTTCTGTATATGAATTTCCATATTTATTTCCTCGCGCGCGCGAGTCTGCGATGTCCCAGCGCTCTGAAGACGTGGCGGAACTTCGCCATTCAAAATTTAGCCTGATTGATGCGCGCAACGAATTCAGAAAATGTGACGCATGCCACTTGTGTTGAAAGATGTGCGAAATTCTTTTACTGGCGATGACGATCATGGTTGAGTAGGTGATGCAAGTGGAGGATGACGGCGAAGAAGTAGACGATGATGAAGATGCGCGCCTTCGTTGACGTGTCAAAACACGCTCAAATATAGCATGTGGCCCGAATTCTTCCCTGAGCCTCCTGACATCGAGTCCAACTTTAACTTCTTCGTGAACGAAACTTTTTCATCTTCGCCTTCACAGTCTTACAGGCTTATTACGTGAAGCGGTCGCCGCGAAATTGTTGTCTGAAATGATGGCTATTGCGACGTTTCGACGCTGCGAGATTGTCCATCAAGGCTAATGAGACGACGAATTGTTCCCGTACGAAGGACAGAGATATGGACATGGCAGCGGAGTGTATTTGCGTCCTTTTAGCCGGTTTATCACTTTTGATGTGTTCGAAGAGCGAGAGACAGAGAAAATTACCAGTTAGAGTCCCTCTCTTCTCCTTCTCTCCGTGTCTGTTCTCTCTCTCCCGGGCGAAGTATCAACGATGGTTAGGTCATACGTCGGCATCATCATTATCGTCGTCATTATTACGATCATGATGTGTGTAATAAAATGAATACTTTTGAAAAACTCAACAGCGAACAATGACGGCGATTGAGAATGAGGAGAGCACGTTGAAGAGTGGCATCGGTCGGTGAAAAGGGTGCTGCGAAAGGTTCTCAGAGTGGCCACCAACCGCCAATTCGACGTCCATTATGGACGCCAAGACAAAGACAGCGATGGGGACGGGGACGGAGTCGAGAGACCGAAAACGAAGAGACAGAGGAAGAAAAGGAAGGAGATAACGAGCAGTAACAACAAATAATCGATGACGCGATAAAATGTTGCAAAAATAATTACGTTGCATGTTTGAATATGTGTCGTGTACCATTAGGGCGTGAGTGGATGGGATCTCTGATGAAAGCTGCGCATGCAAGGCAAACTCCAAGAGAGTACAATGACGAAGTGCTGTTCTTGCATCAATGTGCTCAGTGCACCATGACTTATGGACTTCTTCTTGCTGTGCTGGTGAGACAGTGGGATGAAAAAGGGTGGCGAGGAGGTTGGTGGAGAGGTGTCGAGTGTGGCAAAACTTTTCATTTACAATCGGTATCACTCATTGAAATCATCTCATCGCTTCTTTTCTGTGTGCGCGCGTGAATCCTTACATGCTGACGTGAGCCCCATGTATAAATAATCTGAGAATTAGTTGCATGTAACGTGGCATCAGACCATCAGGAGAGGTTTCGTGTCGTGATAATCGCGACACGCAACTCTCGTCGCCACTCCAATTTTCTGCATCATAGCAGCGAACTTTTGCATATGAATGCAATAGAATTGTATTCTGTCTCTTCTCATCGTACTACAGCCCTTGAACACCCCTCGACACCACTGATGCCAGATTTTATCACACAACCACTATCGCATTTGCATACGCGCGTCTTTAATTAAATTAAATGACGATTTAATGCCAGCAAAGTAAATCACACCCGTTATCAAGACAGTAATTAGCGTGATCGTGATGATGATGTTGGCGGCCGCGCGACCACATTGATCGCACTGAGATCACATTTAGTGTCGCGTTCATTTGCATTGTGTCGTCATCAAAGATTGCAGACATGCTCGTTATGAATCTTGAGAAATTAATCGCTGTTTAATGGAGCAATTGTCATTCACCTGTCCTTGGTCTATTCGCCATGTTGATTGCGGTGCTCACAATCAGTGATACCCGATGTGCATCGGTTCATGTGTGAAATTCCGGACTATTTCTTCTATTGCGTTTGGTATTCCTGGATTTGGGCATCATAATGCGATGGCGTCCAAATGTCGGTGCTTGGCTGGTTCGCAGGTTTGTGCCGCATCTAATGAGGAGACGAGAAACAAAGCGCGACGCACAATGCAGTCACTCCATTGATCGTATAGGATGTGGAGAGAGATTGTTTCGTGCGAGCACACACGCAAAGAGAGACCTATAGCGAGAGACAAAACAATGGAAGAGAAACAGCTCAGTTGAGCTGCCAACTGCTCCGAGACAGTCAGACTCTGCGAAATGTCCTTTTGATGATCGTTTTGCATGCCCAGTTCTCAGGGATCTCCTGCATTCTGCACTTGTGCACTTCTGCATCCGGGTGCGAGCTGCATTTGCGACTCGATCAAGGCGCGCAGCGAGCACAAATAAGTCGTTCGCAGTCAATAATTGCGGATTGCCAGTGCTACTTATCCAAGCATTCTTCCAAATGTCTCATTACCTAGGCTCGAGAAACGCAAATTGCGAACCTAAATGTCAAGCAACGAGCTAACTAGCAGTCAATGAGCGCAACTCGATTCTAACTCACCGTCTTCAACTTAATTACATTCATTTTTGTTCCCAACTCACTCTGATTACGTGCGATGCGAAATGCTTATCTCTACAGACATGGCTTTACTTCGACAATCGACTCTAACCTATTCTAATCCGTTTTCATTCACTCACTCATGAAGACATTTGTGGTTGAATCACAAGTGCCCGATCAGTCGATGGTCGATGAGGTCGATGATTGAGCCTTACTTAAATGGCGCAGCTCATTTATCGCTTATTTAACAACAATTAATCTAAAATAGTCTGCCTTCTCGACTGTGTCTGTTGTTGTTGACACTGTCGCACTGGAAAAAGCTGAAAACAGCTGAGGCATCCTTAATGGCATTATAATTGCTCGTAGAATTGAGTGCCACAATAACGAGCATCGAAGTTGTCGAGTGGAGCAGCGCGCATCTACTTAAGACCGATCGTTTTCCTTGTTACGCATGTCGAAACCCTTCTGCATTTTTTCCTCCAGCACCGGATGCGGAAATTCCAAACACCCGATCGAATAGAATTTCATATTTTTGCGACAACAATCTCCGTGAAGTTCGACTGATCGATGGGCATACAGAAAGGACTCGGAAATTCCGAGTCTCGGTCTTGATCATTATCATTGTTATTGTCATTATGCAAGCGAGTATGGTACATAAAACCCTAAACAACAAAACAAATTCCATTTGTTTGTTTGCGTTTGCTTGGTTCTTTTGGCCACAACACAGCGACGGATACTTAATTAATCATGTTGATGGTAGAGTAATGACATTATATACAAACTCATTAATGTACGTCAAGCTGATATCTGTTTACATTCGCTATGATTTGCTTGTTGATTTTGCTGAGAATTCATGCATTTGTGAGTTGATTCAGTCTGGGTTGAATCGACTCGGACCGAGCGTCACGTTATTGAATCGAATTCGAATCATTCGATAGGCCATTTACCTTAAATAATATCACACAAACGAAATGATAATTTCGATTTCGTCTTCGTCGTGTGTGTGAATCAAGTATTGATCGGAGCCAATTAAATAGTTTCGCGATGGTCACGTTCCCGATGACTTCATTGATGGACTGCGTTGTCGCGAAGAAGTAAAGATAGGGGTGAGGAATTGTTGGTCGGTCATAGTTCGCGGTTCACGTCCACATTTTGGCATTCCTGCGGTCAGACAAGCAGAGAATATCGCCGTTCATAATCGTTCGGGTCACTGTGTGTGCGAGAAGTGTTTGTTGTGATCACAATTCACGAATCAAATTGGTCAGTGCAAATTAAAAGTCAGTCACAATGTAGCATCGAACATGCACATTTTCACAAACAGAATAGACGCGAATTGAATTGAAATCGGAACGAAAACTGGCTCATCACGAAAACAAGCGTGAATCGAATCCAAGTTGCACCTACTTCGCATCGAGTCCGTGGACTTGTTCGTGGCCCGCGACATGCTGATTATGGTTTGCGGCCGCGTTGGGCTGTGCAGGCGGCTGGGGTCCTAATGGTGAATTGACATTAGTTTGACCGGCAGTAGCAGGCGAATTGACGGATGGCTCACTCTGGCTGTTTTCCGAATCTGAACAACTTCCGCTTCCGCTCTTCTTGTCGCCATTGCCGTTGTGAGTTTTGACGTGCTTGCTCAAATGGTCTGACCGCATGAATCGTTTGTTGCAAACGGGACACGCAAATCTCTTCTCGCCGGTGTGCGTCCGCAAATGCCTTTGCAGTTCATCGGACCTTGTGAATCTCTTACCGCAAAACAACCAGTTACACACAAACGGCCGCTCGCCGGTGTGCCATCGGAGGTGCGCCTTCAAGTGCGACGTCTTCCCGTACACCTTACCACAACCAGGAATGTGACAACTGTGGATGTTTTTCTTTCTCAGATGAGCACCCGCAGGCCCGAGACGTTCGGCTTCTTGACAGTTGGGACAGTCGCAGGTCGCTCGACCCGTGTAGCGACGCTGAGATCGCGGCGATGGCACTTGTGGAAGAGTCGGTTGCGAAAGGAATGGTGACGCTCCGACACTTTGTGCTGTTGGTAGCATCGTCTTGTAGGGGTCTTGCAAGAGGTGCTGGCCCGATGAGAGCAGATGTGCGGGAGTGGATGCCGCCGCCAGAGTCGGGCCTAATCCGTAGTCGGCCGAGCTCGGATAACTTGCTGGAAGCTGGTAATTCGGTGCCGTGCCGGACATGTCGTGCAACCAAGTGCCGGCCGCCGAAGCGGAAGCGGCGTGCACGTCCCACCACGATGAGGAGTTGAGAGAGTTGACCGACGTGACCTCAGTCTTGATGGTGCCATGATGACCTGTGTTCATGTTGAACGGCCAACTTTCGTAGGGATGCGCACTGACGCGAGGATACATAGTGCCGAGATGATGAGTGGCTGCTGAGTCGCTGTGCATCTTGCCCAGGAAGGCCTGACCGCCCTCCGAGCCTGATGACGTAACTGTCGTGCCTGAGACTGGGTAGAAAAGATTGTTGTCACTGCCGTACGAGGTGGTTCCACACGAAGTGACGGCTGGGGGACGCTGGTAACTCGTCAGACTGGTTGTTGATGTGATGCTGTTATTCGCTAGGCTATGAACTCGCTGAGGTACCGATGATGGAATATGTGCGCCCGGTGCCGAGTGAGCGTGAGGGGAGCTGCTTGTCGGAATTCCGCCCGAAACAGCACTTTTCTTCCACGGGTGAAATCCCTTACCAACGGCCGCGTCGGCCAGCGGCGGAGGAGTCTTGTTGGCCAGCTTGTTGCACTGAGCGGCTAGCATGGCCAGTGGTGTGCCACCTATGCGCGGGTGTTCCTGCAAACCAACAAATCATAGCACATTAGTGCAATGCAAATCACTAAGATACCAGA
>JAGGCA010000040.1:2370-27553 GCA_022876805.1 Osperalycus tenerphagus | reverse complement strand
TGAGAGTGAGAGTGAAAGTGAAAGTGAAAGTGCGATGCGAGTGAGAGACGATGCACGAATAGAAGTAATAAGTCGGTGAACACTCAAATTGGAAGCGCCAAGTCGGGAGTTTCGATCCCTTCTATCTTATGAATAAATGAATTCATCTGTTCGCTCGAATGTGCGATGCAAATTCGAAAATTCTTATCTGTGCCAGTTAAGAGGTAGCGAGAAATGAGAGTAGAAATGAAAATGAAATGCAAATCTTTCGTTTATCACGTTTTCTGTTCGTTCGTTATATTCGCCGAACGGAGTGCACGGAGAGAGACAGAAGAAAAATTCCTGGATTATTATCAATTCTCTTTCCGCCACTGCTGCAGTTGGACAAAATTGCTGCTATTAACATTAAACACATAGTTTGAGCTGACTACGTTTGCTTATGAGAGCTTTATGAAGCTGGCACAGGTTGCCTACTTCATCTTTCTCTTAATTACCATATTGGCGTGCATCTAGCATTAGCTGGGCATAGCCAAAGCAGCTTAACTGTTCCCTAACCAGCTGGCCGCCAAAGTCAATCGCAAGTTGCGACTCGCAACTCTAAGGTAAGACGGACGCAGCCATCACAATCTGAACGATTCTGACCGCGACTGAATGAGTTTGACGACAGAATGGTCCACCATTCACTCTGGTCATCCACTCAACACGATCATCACCACAACAAATGTACGATTTTCTCGACACGTGAACACGAACACGTGCCGTTAAATGGAGCAAAATAGAGGCGAAGTGCAGACATGAAGCAATTTGGTCAATTTGGTGACTGCGCGCCCATTTCGGGCGAGTGGTATCAACATCGCGCCACTAAACCGGCAGTTAGAAGGCAGAATTGAGGAGCGATACTCAATGCTGACGATGAGAATCGTTTCGCTTCTCTCGCTCGCATCTCAACTGAAGGCATCTCTTCTCTTCTTCTCTTCTCCTCTTCTTCTCGCTCGTCTCCCCTTCTCACTTTCTCCCAGTGCACCGCATTACTGAATCAAGCGCCGAGCATCAAGCATCACATCAAGTAATCTATTTGTAGGCTGACCAACAACAAACGACCAGAGTGGTGCGTAATCGAATTTAAGGGTTCTCCAATTGATGCTCGGCGACGCCTCGCACTGACCTCAAACATCGTCGAAATCGTTTGTTAAGCTGGCCAACAAACCAATTGCTCGACCATCATTCATCCAACAAGGACTGTGGCCGACGCTGCGGTCTACTTATTAATAAAATTTTGCCTGTGATTGCGAGCATCGTCAACCCATTACCATTACTAATTCAATGAAAGCCTAGCGACGACACAGTGATTCAATTAAGGAACTTTCACTCAAACAGCGAACAAATTACGCGAAATTATTCTGATTGGGAATCACAACCACTGTTAACTGCTCTGAAATAACGGATTCCGTTCAATTTATGTGATTGTTTTTCTGGTCCATCCAGTCGCTGACTGCTGGCCACTCAGTGATTCATTTAATCATTCGGCCATCCACCGATGAATGAATGTTTAATGGTTGGCATGCATTTTGTTTGTTTTCCCCGAACTGCTCGCATAGCGCTTCGCGATACGCATCACCATTCATTTAAGTAACATCATCATTAATAAGTCATTTATAATAGGCAATTGCCGAGGTTATTAAACTGACGTGAACGATAATTAAATCTAATGAATGATGCGTGCGTCACCTGTAATTTGTGTACCGCGCTAATTACGCGACCGGCGACTGGCGACGGAGACGAGTTCAGATCCGGCGAAATTTTTTGCGTCTCGCTATAATAACTGAGCAGATAATGCATCGGAAGGCGTCTACTTTTGACGCTTATTGTCATTTCGCAACGATCATTAAGCTCGAGAAAGTCATTATTAGCAACGTTTGCAGAGCAAGCATAGCGAAATAATTAGCCTAGACTTGAACCGACGCTAAATCGCCTTCCAATTCGTGTGCATTTTTTCTTTCTTTCTTTCTTTTGACACTTCGCTAGTTCTTCGCTAGTTATTAGAAAATGGCCTTCGTACTCTGTAAGAATATCTTCGAATTCGGCAAATGTCTCAAACAAGAAAGCAAAAAAAACAACATTTGCGAGTACTCTCTTTATATACTTCGAGTTTCGTCCAAGTTGGCAACCACCTTAGATATAAACGAAATATAAACGAAATTTAAAGCTCAATAACTGTCTTGATATCTGTTCACCGACATTCATATCCAGAGCAATTGGTGCTAAAGTAACGACCAGTTTAAATTATAGCTCACGTTAATTCTGTTTGCCGTTCTCGTCTCGTCTTCCCTTCTCTCTATTATCGAGCGGTGACGTCTACTTTTCGCAATGCTTGAATTTAATGTGATGAGTGACTACAACTCCTAATAGTCACAGCCGTGCCGTCTCTCACCTCACTTCATTCATTTCTGACGCCGCGGATACCTGCGTCTCATAATCATTAACATGACATTAGTGACGGAAAGTTGATTTTATAAACAATGCTCAATGCCGAAAAGCGAGTGATTATCGGCACCTGAACAGTGAAACAGACACGGACAGAGACACACACACAGAGAGATAGCAGGAGAACATTGAGCGAGAGTTGGACTGCAAATGACGAGAGTTTGACTTGTGCGACGCAGACACATTATTATTATCGACACAGCATCATTATCATTATGATCATTACCATCACACGATACTCATCATCATGATTATTATATACTTAATGCATCAATTTCCGGACGGTTGTTGACTCAACGTGAAGAGCAATGCAATCGAAAAATTTTTTATTTCTAACCTCGCTGCACAGGTTATTTGAACATTAATGAAAGTTAACTTAGCGCTTAGGATCCTCAGTCTAATATTCGCATCGAGCATTTCTCGAGCGTTGTTCATATCTTTTTGTCTATCTGCGGAGGCGGACATCGCGGATACAGGTGCAAGCGAAGAGTGTACCTGCTACAGGTGAGACACACGAAGGTTTTCGGTGAGTCGCTCTCTCTGATTAGCTGAACACGTTGATGAAGCACGAAATCATGGCAAATGAAATGACGGAGGAGGAGGTCGGCTGTGAAATTTCATCGTGATCAGCGTCGAACTTGGTTGCTCGCACCGCCACACTGAAATGCCTCGGGAATCTCTCTCATAATTTCGATTCGTTCGCCAAACTGACGGATGTGGATTTGAATGCATTTTATGTAATCGGCGACGTTACTCGAATCAAGTCAGTTGGTTGGTCATTGGCAGTGGAAGCAATGAATTGTGACCCGAACAACAGAAGTCAAGAAGAAGCGAACTTCACTCCTCGCTCACATTGGACACTCGAAATGCTTAATTTGTCAAAGACAACAAAAAAGAATGTCAAAATAGCATAGTAGCAGCATCACAACGAGAACCTTCGGAAATCTTATGCTCGACAAGTTCTCGGCAAGGAGATAAAAACCGATTCTCGGGTGCATTGCGAGTTTAGTTGGTATTTAGAGAGTTTGATACCGAATTAAATCGAGAACAGATCGTGGATGCGACGTAAGTAACTAGCAGTTTGCAGACCCGAGAAAAAAACTTGGGACAGAAAACAAGGATAAAAAGCATCAAGAAGAAGAATTGATTGGATTGTAAAAGTTAGAAATTGAGAAAACGAGCGACAAGAAGAGTAGAAAAAAATTTTCGGCGAGAGAGCAAACCTTCGGAAAGTTTCTATCCGAAGATTTTGAGGCATTATTTTTAGGATTTCGCTGCACTTAAATCACAGGACACACAACTAACAACAAAGATAAAAGATTTTGCTTCAACGACTGATACCAGATAAATATAGATAAAAAGTTGGATATCCATTCATGCGGATCAAGACGAGAGAGGAGAGAAAAGTTCACGGGGAGGAAATTTTCGTTCTGAGCCTGAACTTTCGCTATTATAAAACTTTTTTTCTCTCGGCTGGCACGAAATCACAAGAAATTAAAGATACTGATACAAGATTGACGATGAATAATCATAATTGTACTTCGAGTCAATGATTTCTCTGCTGTGGTTTACATCAAACGAACGACAATGATGGAGAGAACGAATAACAATGAGATTGAAGATTCTTATTCGTGGCAAACTAGAAGCGGAATGCGAGATGGAAGGAATGAAGAAAAAAGTTGGACAAAAGGATGGGAGATGAAAAAAGCGTCCAGTTTTTGCTTTTCTTGGGGCACATTACGTGTCATTATATGCAAAACTTGTTAAGGTTGTGATTATTTAAGATCGCGATCATTGAAGGGAAGAGAGAGACGCGAAATTGCATAGTTGGTGAATGCTCTTCGCTTCTCTCGCTCGTCAATGACGCTCTTTCTCTGTCTCTCTTTAGATCTTCTACTTATCACCGATCACATCTAGAAAGACGAACTTGGAAACGGCCGTTCTCGAATCATTCAAACTTGAACGCATCACCACGAACGATTCACTAGTCGTAACGACGTAACGAAGACCAGACGAGCAGCGGTCGCCAATCAATCAATCGACACAAATCTGAGCACCCAAAAACGGTTTTCCCATCTGAACATTGAGCAAGATTCTCAATTATTATTCAAACAATTAGCGATATCATCATTTCGGCTTCAAGCAAGTCGGCAGCGCGAACGAAACGAACACATGACAATGGTGAACAGTGGCCGACAGCGAGTCAAGGTCGACATGATCAAAATGAAATGCAATCCTTACCTTTACTTGCTCTCCAAGTGTCCAAAATGTTGCCTGGGCAGTCCGATTGTGGCCCACCGGCCAACACGTTCCACCAACAGTTCGTGCTGCGTTATTCGACGCACTGCGATCATTAGACCGATCATTAGACATCGCCACGAGCCGTAACACCTCACTAGGTGCTTAACATCGGAGGTGCACAGTGGCAAATAACAACTAATTAACGGTAATTAATAATCAAAATTTGAACGCCTAACAAAGATAGTGGTAAACTGCGCGATGGTGGCGCCGACCTGGCGTGGCGGATGCGAGATGAAACACACGCCAACGTTGGTCTAGATCACATTGACAATCGCGTTCCACAGAGAACAGGTGAGAACAAATCGATTCGGACATCGCAAATCAAGCGAATTTGCACAGGCACAGAGGAACGGGAATGAATGGCAAGCAAGTGCAGGGCAACTGAATTAATTTCGCAGTCCGTTGCGTTCGGTGAGGTCATTTTAATAATGAAACGACGAATAACTTATCTATGTACAAAAATAATAGTTGCCATGATGATGAATCATTGTAATAAGCGACATGATGACATGACACAATCGAATTGATATGAAAAATGAGGAAAGACGGCATAAAATCATCATAATTAATAATAATGAATGATATACTACAAATGAGAATACTAAACGTGATGATGTCGTGCCATTTAATGCGGACAATTGAATTCGATTCGTGTGGCGCGACATTTTTACAGTTTTCCCCATCGTCCATCCCTCGTACTTACACTATCTTATCTATACGTCCGTCCAGTCTATTCGTTGCTTGAGTAATAAATAAAACATTGTCACAATAATAATTCTTAATTGTGACTGTCACAAACATGCCGTCGCATTGACGCTCAGTTCGCCTGTCGCAATTCATTTAGAAATCCTGACCTTAGGATCACAATTAACCAAATATGTGCCCCATTCACAACACGTGGAAAGTTCGTCAGGCTTGGGATTCGGATTGATCGTGTCTCGTGGCTCGGTGTGCGGTCTACACCAAATTACAATCATTACGGCAACAGATATAATTGCGATTCGTGTCACATTCCGCAATCATTGAATTTACAGATACACTGGCATTGTTTTCGTTTCTATCACTCGATCTCAGACACAATTTTGGGGGAATACAACGTAAATTCACAGAAATTAGGCAACACAGAATTGCGATTGATAATTTCATTAACAGAAATCAACAAACTAATAATGAGGACAAGAAAGAGCTCGAGAAAACATTGTCAGGCTATTATCCGGCACGTATTTAACTACTGACTGGCCGAGTCATCAATCGGTAACTACTCCTACCTGGCAAAGAGAACTTGCAGGCAAGCAAGGCATTGAAACAGCAAGCAAACGAATCGGTAAAATGCAAAATCAGAGATACGTCCATTCACACACACTTCATAAACAGTGAAAGTATTTCGGCTTGTTTTGTGATAATTTCCAGATCCGGGATGAGAGCGGTCATAAATGATAATAATTTGCACGATTCGGTTTTGTGCTGTTCGAGACTTAATTCTGACGAGTGAATCAGCCAGCAATGAAATCAAGCGAAGGTAATTTTCTGGCAACAGAGGTACGGAGGGCAAACGAGAGGCAGACATCGAGGTGAGAAACAGTAATAGAATGCATTCGACCGATGTTGGCCACCGCTCGAGACAAACTGTGGCAATCATAATACACGAACAGTGCATGTAACAAACAATGATAATGATGGATAATCACTAGACGAATAATCTCGTCCAACTACAATCAACGACACGTTCAGAGTTTAGTCAGTTCTCTCTCTTTTCAAGACTCAGGATTTACGTTTACAACATTATTTGAAATTAAAAATTGGCATGTCATGCAATCAAGCACCGAGGAGCCAGCATTTGATTCATTCATTCGCCGTTCGCCGCTCTCGATTCGCTTTCATTCATTCACTGGCGTAGAAAGAACTTAATTTCGACGTTCCGTACATCCGGGATTGGAAATTATCACGAGAACGAAGATGAAGACGAATTGACGAAGAACAGTGGATAAGACGAACAAGGAGAAGTATTTTACACGAGATGCTGAGAAAATAATCAAATTGTGAAATGGCGATGGTAGATGAAAGAAGAGAAAGGACTCACTTTTCGTATTAGCTGATCGTCGATTTCGGCACCATCGAATCGCGAAATGAATGCGCAGCTTCGAATGAGGTTTTAAAGAAAGGGAAAATTCGACAAATTGCAATGAACGGGTGAGAACAGAAACTGAAAATGAACATTTCAGGCATGTCTCTATGTACAGATCAACAACGTAGTCGAATTTCTTTGGCATTTCTCTCGCTGTGTGTGGTACCCTAATCACGGAGAACACAATCATACTCATAATCGTAATGATAATCAGAGAAAAAGTTTCTACATACAATACGGAATACGTAAATTAAAGTAAACGAGAGACAGGTGAAGAGAAGAAATAGAGAAAACGCAACGCAAGCGGATAGCATCACGGCAACAAAGCTCCACTCTAATTGCCAGCAATAATTAGAGATGTAATAAAAAAATACTTTCGCTGCCTTCTCGCGCATTTGAATGCCTCTGCCGCAAATTCACTTCGCCATTTCGGTGAGTCCAACTCGAAACCCTTTTTGATTAGCCGCCATTAACCGAGCAGGTAGTTCCCGTTCGCATCGTTTGTCCGTCGTCGAGCTCTTTCTTTGACTGTGATTCACTAATTATTCATTGAACCTCGTCGTTATCGTGATTGGCTTCGCGCAGTTATTACTCTCGTGATTGACGTCTGTGCAGAATGTTGACGAGCGCAAATCGGTGAATAAATGCGATTTGAACACAGAACTAATAATAAAGAACCCAAGAAATCGGCGAAAATGAAAGTCGCGATTCGATTGAACTTCTTTTGACTGACATCTCGCCGTTTATTGTTATTGTTAATGCTTTGCTGCTTCCAATCAGGGGAGGGACAATTATGAAAGAAGGTGAAGAATTGAATAAGAACAATTGGCCCGAATCGTTCATGTTCATGTTCTTGGAATCTTTTCCGGCAAAATCGGGAAAAATGTTTGCCAAGGCCAGTGCACGATACTCATCAGTACATAGATTGATTGTGTATAGAGAATAGAGAATCATTTTTGAGTTGAGTTGAGTTCACTTCAGTTCAGTTGAGTTGTTTTTTATCGTTAGTCATAGGAACTTGTTTGGGATAGTATGTAGTCAAATTTCGGTAGTTTCTTTTTTCGAGTAACTTGCAAAGGCGCTCAAATTGAGGATTCGTCCGTCCGTCTCTCAAACAAGACACGAATGACAATTCATTGTGGCGATGGTCGTCTTCGAAAGCTTCAGTTAGCCACAACTAACCATAGCATGCCAAAGGAACTTGACTTGAACCATTCGACTAATTAGTCTGATTCGGAAAGACTAATCAGTCGCGTCATCGTTACACACACCTCGCTGTTTGGAACCATCTCGAACTGACGCCGACTCTGCCCATATATTTTCTTTTGTCACAATTGGCCAGGTTGCATTCACCAGTAGTTGGGTGCTCAATAAAACTCACTAGAAACGTCCTCATTTCATGGCTTCCGAAATAAAACTAAACTCGGTCCGATGATGAATGAATTGCAATTCAAATATCATCTCCCTTCACGCAATTATTCAATTGAATTTGCCTACCTAAATGTCACGACACTAACCTCACTTCATTCAACGACAATTATGTAATCATAATAAAGTTGAGGTTAATTGCAAATCGCAGTGATCGCAGCTGATGATCAGTGGATACGATACGAAATCGAACCGATAGTTTAGTGTAATACGAATAAGTTATATCATTCAACTAATCGCAAGTCCCAATTCAACTCAATTCATGTTCTCAATTCTTTGACATCATTATTCGTCCCCCTTGTAATCCGAATGAATAATGAATCGCATAATCGTGGATCATAATCAATAATATCAAAAAACCTACAACTTTGTATAATTTTTCTTTCCGTCCAATTTCGTTTCAATTTGAATTTAATGCAGTTTTTTAGTTTAGTTTCTGCCCAAATTATCAGTATCAATAGGAACTATTGAATCGTCATCGATCGCAATGACGGTAATTAATGATAATGGAGAATGGAGTCGAAGAGGGACATCGACATCGACATCGACATGTTTCACGTTTCACGAATTCACAACAGTTTACGCAATGTCTGTGTCTAGATCATGAGCCGTTTCTTAACGCAGCTTCCGCAGCAGCACGAGCCTGGATTACCGTGATGATGATCACAGTTAGTATCATAGTCCGAGTTTGTTCCTACTTGTGGCCTGGTGGCGGTCGCGTTGTACATGGCAGGATGGAGGAAAGCGGCCGCAGCACCCGCAGCAGCGTAGTAGTTCTGGAAACCGGCGTAGTTCATGTACGGAAATAAACCAGAGTTCGAATCACTGTTGGTCACACCGACACCACTTTCCGACGTCACTGTCACTGAGCTGACTTTCTCGCCGCCGTGATCCGAAGCCGACGTGCCAATCTTCTCAGGTGTCGTTTTCGGTTCACTCTTCACACCGATTCCACCGTTCACCGACACTGTCACACCGGTCGTGTCACCCTGAGTCGATAATCCGCCCAGACCTGCTAAACCCATCATTTGTAGTTGTTGCATGAGATTGACGGCAGATTTAGAACTGTTCTGCAGTCCATCAACGTTCTCGGCGGGATTCGATGAATTCGGACTCTGGTTCTGGTTCGGATTCGGGTTCGGGTTCGTTTGCCCAATACCGGGAATCGGAGTGATCTGTGAAGCAGGCGGAAAATCGGTGCTTGACGTATCCTCTTGACCGTCGAGTAGTTTCTTCACATTGTCAATATGCAGCCTAAGATTGTCGATGTGTTTCCTTGAGAAGAGGTGATCTTGCATTGATGTTGACGAGAATTTCAAGTTGTATTTCAGACTGCAGATCTTGCATTCCTCTGGTGGTTTCTGTGGGGATTCCATGTCCTGGCCGAACGTCTTAGCGAATGCAAGTTTCGCTTTCTTTTCTTTGGCACGCGCATTCTGGAACCAAACTTGGATAACGCGTTTCGGCAAGTGGATCTGGTGACCGAGATTTTCGCACTCGGCCATCGATGGTGTCTTGTAATCGGCAAATATCGATTTCATCACCTTGAGTTGCACCGTCGACATTTGAGTCCGAAATCGTTTTCCGGGACCGCTACCAGTCGAACCGGGGGCTGATCGGTTATTGGCACCAGTCTGATGCGATATTGATGACGTCGTTGATCCCTGCGCCGGAGATGTCGGGTTCGATTCGTGACTCGCGTTCGTCTCGTCACCGTCGCCGTCTGACTCGTCGGAATCGCCGCCGTCAGAGTCGAAGCCACCGTACTCGTCATCATTAGACGGAAATCTAAGTGACCGCGCCACGTTGACGGGTTTTGACAGGTCGAGTGGCGCTTCACCGGTCAGACCGACGAGGGCACCTGCTTCTAGAGCGGCTTTCATCTTCAAACTCAGATCAGCAGGCAGAGCATTGGGAGCATCACCAGTCGAGTGAGTGCCTTCATTACCGTGGCTGGGCAGCGAGAGGTCGTCAAAATATTTCTTTAACGAGTCTTCGTACATCCTTTTCATCGTCGACTGTAGAGCCTCGGGAGTCATTTGCGAGGGTGGTTTGTTGTCTTCGCTAGTAGCCGGGAATGGCAGTTTGTCAGAAATATCACCGTCAGGAAGCGCATCGATGTTGATATCGCCTTTGGTGTACTGATCAGCGTGTCTCGTAGCCAGATGTGATTCGAGTGCGGATCTTGCCTTGAAGAGCGCTCTGCAGAAGGGACACCGCTTGTGAATGACTTGCTGGTGCGCCCTGAACTGGCCTTTCCGTTCTCTCGCACGTGTGTTCTGGAACCACACTTGGACTACTCGCTTCTTCAGATCCACTTCCTTAGCGATGCTCTCCAGCATTTTGCGACTCGGGTTCGACTCAATCTGGTATTTCTGGTACAGGTAGTCGAGCTGTTCTGGTTGTATGGTTGTTCGCAAGCGCTTATCACGTGGCGGGTCACCGCTCGACTGACCCCCACTGCCACTGGCAGCCTCATAGTAGGAGTCGTGCGAATCTTCATCTTCAGGCGCCTTTCGCTTTACTGACTGGTGCTGTTGGCCAACTGCGGCATTACCTAGATTTGCGTTGGCGGAGTTGTGCTGGGCAGCAGCTGCAGCCAGAGCAGCGACTGGCGAGTCTTGTTGGGCTTCGAACTGGAGTATACCGAAGGGCGACGTGGGTGGGTATTGCGGGAACAAATTGGGGTTCATCAAGTGGACCAACTGATGTTCGCGCCAGAGATCAGCGCGAGGGAACACAAGACTGCACTTGTCGCACCGGAAATGTGACTGCTGAGCAGTGGCATTCGGCACGCTCTTGTCTGGCGTTGCAGAGGTGCGACCAGATTCCGATGGTGTCGGGGTCGTGCCCGTCACCGAAGACGCGTCACCGAAGTCTCGCGATGCCCCGGGGGACGAGCTCTGCTGGGCGCGGGCCTCAGCCGCAGCTTTGATTTGCGCGGCTAGAGGATTCTCATCTTTAAAGCAAGCACTTTTCTGGTGTTTGATCAGCTCGTAATATCGCTGAAAGACTTGCATGCATTTCTTACATTGGTAATTAAGCCCGGGCGTTCGCTGGAATTTCCCGCAGCTCTCTTCTTCTTGTATAGCCGGTTGATTTTCATACACTTTCCGCGCTTTCTGCCGCGCGTTCTGAAACCACACAACGATGACGCGTGGCGACAGGTTCAGCAGTTTCGACAGGTATTCCAGGTCGTCGTCTTTCGGGTACGCGTTCGACTCGAAGAATTCTTGCAGCACTTTTATTTGGTAGTCCGTGAATCGCGTTCTGTTGGCCCTCTTGCCGCCTGCCTGCCCGCCATTGCCAGAACCTGCGTTTTGCGACGATGTCGTCGGCGTGTTTGGCGCCGAAGATGTGGCCGCGGCCGCCGCCGCAGCTGCTACCTGCGATCGATGGGCAGCGTCGAGTGCCAGCTGAAGAGGATTGGCAGAGAGGGCACCGGGAAGGCCGCCAGTGAACGGTGACAAGCCGCCGAAGAGGGATGCATTGGCGCTCGTGTCCGCAGAACTCAGCGAACTCTCAGATGTTTGTGGCGAATTCGTGTTCATCATTGATTTGGTCAATTGCTCGAACTCACGTTGTTGCTGCATTTGCTGCATTTGCTGAATTTGTTGAGCGAGTTGCTGCTGCTGAGCTTGTTTGTTTTCCTGCTGCCGTTTCTGTTCGGCGATCTTCTCTTTCTGAGCATCCTCTCTCTTGACAGCTTCCTCATCCGACGTCGTGTATTCTGTGTCCTTCGTCGAAGCGACCAATTTCACATCCGCGGTTCTTCTGTGGCCGAAAGATGCCGTATTGTCTTTGCCGCCCTTGTCACTCTTATTATCATCCTTCTTGTCAATCTCGGTCAATGGTGTCACTTTTGTTTCACCGGTCTTTTCGTATTCCTCAAGATTGAGCGCCAGAAGAGGTGGGTTATTGAAGTTATAAGGCGAATCCTTGTTGCGCTGCCGCTCTTTGAACAGCGTGTTGCGGAACCAGTGCTTGATCACTTTTAGTGGTAACCCGGACTTCTCACTCATCTCCTGCAGCTGTTCTTCGGTGGGCGAGTTATTGATATCGAAATACTGACGAAGAATCTTCAACTGCTCGTCACTGATCCTCGTTCTCGCTCTCTTCTGCTGCTGCGCCGCCGCCAATTGCTGCTCTTGTTGCAGCAGCTTCTGTTGAGCCATTAAAAAATTGGTATCAGCGGCCGCCATCGCAGCAGCAGCTGAATTAGCGGACGTAGTTGTCGGATTGACGACGCCAGCAGAAGCCGCCGAGTGATTGAAAGCAGCAGCCATCATCGGATCGAGATGCGGTGCCATCATGAGCGGCAGCATCGGTGGCGGAAGACCCATGGCCGCAAACGGCATGTTCATCGGCATTCCCATGCCCGCGAGACCCATCTGCATGAGCAGTTGACTGAACTGCAGTTGCGCCATTTGGTTAGCCATGTCAGCCTGATTCGCACTCTGTTGGCTGATATTAGCCGCGGCGGCCGTCGTCGTTGGGGTGACTGTTGTCGAAATGACGGGCACCGTCATTGATGGGTTGTCTACGGTCGCATTACCGGGATTGTGACCCTGCTCATGTTGCATATTATTGTTGTCATCACCGTCATTACTCGTTGCACACCTTCGCTCGTATTGAGCGCGATACTCGTCTGCGAACTTGTCGACAATCTCGACCGGAACACAGTCCTTGTGCACCTCCTCGCGATGCGCTTTCAGCACCCACACTGACGAGAACTCCTTCGAGCAAATGCCGCACTTCGACCGATTGATTTCTGGTAAATCGGTCACTTCTTTCACATCTCTCTTTTCGCCTTCCAAATAGCCCTCATCGTTTCCGGTGCTCGGATTATTGCCTTCATGGCCTGGATTATCGCCACTTGACGGATTATCGCTTTTTGCTTGTTCTGCGCTTTTCTGTTGATCTTTCTTGACCCTGCGGTGGTGATTCTCATTGAACTGCATGACGATCTCGAAGCCCCATGTCTCGAGAAGGTGCTTGTACACGGGTGGCTTGGACCTGCAGACAGGAGCATACGCGAACTTGGACCGGAGAGCGGCCAACTGTTGCTGCTGAGCGGCTGGTTGATCGATCTGCTCGTTTCGCTGCGATGCGAGTTGTGGCAATTTCTGGCTGAAAAGATTGTGACCAACACTGGTTTGCGGTGGACCGAACAAGCAACACAACTGCTGGTGCTGCAGGTGCGCGTCCTGGTTCATAAAGACAGCGCCACATCGCTGGCATGTCAATTGGGTACCCGTTGGCCCTGTCAACATGAACTGACCGCCGCTTTGCATGGCCAAATTGAGTGCCGCAGCTGCCTGGGCCTGTTGGAAAACTTGCTGTTGCTGCTGCTGCTCAATAGTCAATCCGCCACTTACGTGATTATCGTGCACGAATTTCGGTGTGTTCGACGGTGACGGTGTCGATGCCGATCCCGGTGTCTCAGTTTTTGGCGGCTGTTGGATGCTGCCCGCTTCGGCCATGCCTGGCACTGCACTGTCAGGTCGCTCGATGAGAGGCTGACTCAAATCGATTTGACCAGATATGGCCAGATCATGCAATTTGCTCGCGCGTGTTTGGTGCCCCACCGATCGAATGTGAATGTCGAGACTGGACCCCAAATTATAGGCAGCTTTACAAATATTGCATCGGAATGGTCTCTTGTCCGGATTGGTGGCACTGTTATTGGCGGTATCACTCGCGGTCGCTGTTGCGGTCGCAGACGGGATGACGGTCGTCGAGATCGGTGGCGAAACGGTAGCCGGCAACTCACCAGGAACGCTGTTCACGTTCGTGGCAGAGTTGGCATTGTTATTCGCGTGGTTTTCTTTCATGGTTTGCTTTAATTTGTGCAGATGTGACACAGAATTGTAATGAACGAGGAGGATGTTTTTCTGCGTGAACGACTCCTTGCAGATGTCGCATTTGTACGGTCGACTCGGGTCGAGGTACTTTTCCATCGGGTAGGAAAGTTTCTCACCTTTTCGATGCAAGAGCGTCTTGTTGTGAGAGGTGAGGTAACTTTGTCGAGTAAAGGCCAGTTTGCATCGATGGCACTTGTATTTGCGCGACGGATCTTTGTAACCGTCCTCGGCAACTGATGGCGAATTGAGGTAGTCTTCTAGCAAGTTCCCCGTTCCACCCGAAATCGCACTGCTCGTCGTGTCTTTGTACATATTGCCGTCGGCCATGTCCGTTAACATCATCGACTCATCGTCGACATCATTCCCGGTCAACGAGTTGCCCACGTTCATCGCCAAGTCTATGGCACATTCGTCATCTGCACCGGCATCGTGGTCCATTCGGTTGGACTCTCTCTTGAGCAGTTCGGTGGTCGATGGGTTGAGAACTCCACCACCGTTGCGACCACTTAGCAGCAGTGGATTGTTGGCCAAACTCTGTCGATACTGGTCGAGCTCTTCTTCGGACATGTTTGTATGAGAGGTCTCGACGTGTTTCTGAAGCGCTTCGACTGAGCGGAAGCTCTTGCCGCAGATGACGCACTGAGTAGCCGCTCTAATGAGATGGTACTGGGAATGAATCTGAAGCTTTTCGAGAGTTTTGTATGCCAAACTGCACTGATTGCAGCGGTACTTGTAAACGTGCCGGTCGGAAACAGCGACGGGCATCTTGCCGCCGCTCAGATTGACAAGTTCGTCGTCGCCGATTTTCGAGCCCGAGTCACCGCTGCAATCACTCTTTCCATCGGAATCCACGAAGCCGAATGACGTGTTAAACGCGTCCCGATGTTCTCTGGCGTCTTCCGAGTCATCGTTGCCTGGCCACGCACCTGGTGAGTGCGACTGTTTTGTTTGCTGGACTTCTCTGCTGCTGGTAGTCAAAATATCAGTCTTGTCGACTAGTTGAACCAACAACATTAGACGTTGGACGCCTTCGTGAGTGACGTTGTGAACCTCCATCAGATGTGATTCGAGCTTATTGCGTTCGTTGCCAGAGAACGCTTGTTGACATAGAGGACACAACATTTGCTGCTGCGATTTGCCACTGTTCCCTGCTGCTCCCGGTGATGATGACAATGGTGACTTACTACTCGATGACTGATGCTGCTGCTGCTGGCGGTGGTGCTCTTTGGAATGTTGTGACATGACGTGCATTTGAATTCGTAGTTCAGATGAGTTCTTGTAATTACAAAATGGACAATGGTGCACTTGTTCGCTGGTGCTATTCGCTTCTACACTTCTCGATGCCGAGCTGTTCTTGTTGGATGCCGATGACGATGCGGATGCGGCCAGTGCGTGTTCAATGAGTGCTTGTTTAATTAGTGCCGATTCGTGATCGAAACCAGCCGCCGCTAAATTCGCTGCCAGATTCTCAGCCGCTGTCGTTGGTGATACAGCGCCCGACATGCAGTCATCGTTCGAGTTTTCTAAACGAACAGAATAAAAAATTAACCATCGCGTCTCATATCGAATATTGACTGTTCGTTGCTCTTCTCTCGTTTAACCCCTTCCTGCTCGGTCGCTTATCTTATCGTCAGTCATCCTGGAGACATTGACACGTCTTGTTTGCCGATCTCGGCGAACGCGGCAATTCAGCGAACAAATGATAATAAATCCCGAAACAAAGCGACTCATAAAACGTGTTTCCTGGTCTCTTCATCTCCCCATCTCATCTCCATGCTAACCATCACCATCATCTCGGCCCTCGATTACGTACTCGAACATCCGACATAAGAATTTGTAAGAATGCAAAGCAGTGCTCGTGCCGATGCCGATATTCCGGCACTCTTTTATTATTATTAGTTGGCATGATCGCGATTTGCCTCCAGGCGCGTTCAACCTTTTAAACACACTACAACTCAGCTCGTGATCATATCATATGTGAAAGAACGCCGAACAGGTATCTCGTCATGTCGAACCCAACAACTTGCCGTTTGGGTGGCAATAAATTCGAGTCAATGAAACTATTATGAATTTGAAGGCAAACTTGTCTCATTTCGTCTCTCACTTCTCGCATTGCTATGAATTTGCTTGTTTTCTTTGCTACCCTTTCTGTCACTTCCGTTCACTTGACTCTTTTAGTACGATCAACTCCGTGTTGTGGTTGATAACAGGCGAGGACAAACAGAGTAAAAAGGGAGCATAGCGAAGAAGCACCATCATGAAATCGAGTCAATGCCATCGCCAAACATCGCGCGCGTCACAGCGTCGCTTGTCTACTTGTCTGTGCCTGTCTGTGTCTATCTGTGTCTATCTGTCAAGGTATCTGAACTTGGCCTATAAAAAAGTGGCACTCACACTTGCCGTGATGCTATTTCTGACTGCTCGTTTCGCACACTCTACTTTCGCTATCATCGACCGACACATTCTTACGCGTTTCATGTTTCGTGCACGCGAGACCAGACGAGACGTGATGACGGATGGCGAACGAGAACAAGTAGAAGAAGTAGAAAACGAGAGCAGAAGCAACAACGTGCGGCACATTACGTGTTACGTACTACGTGTTACGTGCTACGTGTTACGAGCAGACAACCTCAAGCACGTGCGCTCGACATTTATGCCTACAATCACCTGCCCACATTCCTGATAACGCGTTCCGCGCGCGATTTAATCAATTCCAAATTCTTGCACTCACCATTCTCGAAAACGACCCTCTCGTTCGGTGAGTATTCTTTGATCTGGAAAATCTCCCGCATCTCTTCCTCAATGTCCTTCGGTGGCTGCTGGCCGGCCTGCTGCTGCAACTTCAACTGTCGGAGGTTCTCATTTCGCAGATGCTTCAGGGAGTGGATGTGCTGGACGAGCGAGATCTTGGTGCGTGCCGCGTGCTGGCACAGGGCACAGAAGAAGTACTTGCGGTTGGATTGGACCAGGGTCTCGGCCGACTGGAGGTGCAGGAACACCCGGGAACAGGCATCGTGACGCGCGTTGGCCGTGTGCAGTTGCAGCTTGTGTATCGAATTCGTGTAGTAATCACAAATATTACACCGCACTTGAACGGGATTCGAGACATGAACGTGCTTCAGCTTCCACTCTTGTGGTTCACCAGCACCTCCTTCCTTGATGTGATTCACGTGCTGCAAACGCTGAAGGTGTTTGTCGGTCTTGCAATGCAGCTGAAAATTCGCCTTCAAAGTAGTCCTATAGGAACACAATTTGCAAATGTGGCTTCCGCTCACGGTTGCAAGCACCTCGTCTTCGCGGATCCTGGTGCGATCGTGCTGGATGTGCTGATTGAGACCTGATGGAAAAAGAGCCATCATGTTAATTAACTCATTTGCGAGATAACAAAGTCAGATAGAACTCACCCTCAATCGAGTCCGATGAGTAAATGCCACAAACACAACACTGGAACAGACGACAGGAATCATCGTACGGAGGAACATCGGTTGGGCGAAGGCTCGGATCAGGGTGCTCGAAATCGATGGTCGGCTGCAAGGTCGCCTGCCCGAAACCAGCTGCACTCATAGCACCACCGACACCAGTGGCGGCCGCAGCTGCCGCCGCCATGGCCAACTTTTGCTGCGCGGCCTGCGCTGGTTGGGACATGGCGGCCGCCTGCTGCTGCTGTTGCATCATTGCGGCCATCGCAGCTCGTTGGTGGTGCTGTTGACTCGCCATCGTCATTAGGAGCGCGTGATGGTACGCCATGTCCGCTAGTGCCGCTTCCGGTTGCAGATTTTCGCTACCTGATGCACCTGGTTGACCACTCATACCCGCAGCGGCGGCGGCCGCCAGCAAGCCAGGATGAAACTGTAGCATAGGATCAGCGCCACCGAGAACACCTGCTTGCTGAAGAGCCAACAACTGCTGCATATGCCTGGAATTTTGCTGAAACACCATCATGTTGTGGGTGTGCTTCTCGCTGGTGTTGTGAATTCGCAGATTTCGCGCCACGTTCGTCTCATAATTGCAGATATCGCACCTCCACGTCGCTTTCTGCTTTGGCTGCTGCTGCTGCGTGCTGGTCGCATTGACTGGCGAGTTACTCGTCACCGGCTGACCTCGAGAAGGTTTCGCATCCGTCGACGGAGAAGGTGATGGTGTGTTCGACGGCGTCACCGGATTCGGAGTGGCAACCGGAACCGGAGCCGCGCCAGGATTTGAACCTGATCCTGGACCTGGACCTGGACCTGTCGTTGCCCCGGTCACGGCGGCCACGGCAGCAGCAGCGAATGCCTGTGACTGGAGAAGGTGTTCAGCGGGAATGTTGCCGTTCTGCAGTTCTTGCACGTTGTTGATGTGCTTGTCGCTCTGCATGTGGATGCTCAAATTGCCCTTGGTGGTGGTCGAGTAGTTGCATACTTCGCACCGATATGGTTTGTATCCGCACGTGTACGTCTCGCCCCGGGCCAACCGTGGATGCGGCTGGTTTGTCAGACAGTAGATGCAATTCATTTCGTTCTCCGGGTGTTTCTCCTTCATATGAATTTCGAGTGTTTCCTGGTACTAGTAATTGAAAAGAAACGCATAAACACTGTTTCAGCAAGCCAGCACTTTGTCTATCTCATCTGGTTAATGGTATTTAGATAGTCACATCTCGCACAAATAAAGCGGAAACGACTGTAATAAGTACCTACCTTGTAGTGCCAGTTGCATTTCGGACATTTCAGAGTCTTGCACGAGTTCCGCGAGTGCATCATCGTCATGTGGCCACCAAGAGATCGCGATGAACCGAGTATCAAGTCACACTTGGGACACTCGACGCCGTTCGTCTTACCACCGGGATGCTGTTCACAAATGAACGGTGATGTCTGCTGAGGAGGTGAGACGGTGATCAGTGGTGTGGCGCCAAGTGATGAGAGTGACGCGGCTAACGTTGTGGGTGCGATTGCCGATACGGGACTTTTTGGTGACGTAGAAGGTGGTGGTATGAGCGATGACAGCGAGCTCGGTGTCTTGACTGGTGATGGTGATCGGTGTGTTAATTGGTACGCTGCCAGCGATGACTGCTGCTGTAGCCCCAACTCCTGGGCAGCAGCTGCGGCCGCCTTGGCAATCTTCTCGAGATTGGCGAGGTCCGCAAGCTCGGGCGTCAGGAGATTGACGTCTTCGT
The DNA here is from genome assembly GCA_022876805.1 of Osperalycus tenerphagus. Classification (NCBI taxonomy): domain Eukaryota; kingdom Metazoa; phylum Arthropoda; class Arachnida; order Sarcoptiformes; family Nematalycidae; genus Osperalycus; species Osperalycus tenerphagus. The sequence continues at coordinate 8,220 of JAGGCA010000040.1, read as the reverse complement.
TGGTGGACGGCGTACCTCGCGATGTCGCGCGGCTCACGTCACCACCACCATCAGCCACATCGCCAATGCAGTCACCACCGCTCTTTGGTAATGTCAAATTGGAATGAGATTCGCTGATTTGTTTAGTGTCCACCGAAATGGAAGTGACTGGACTTAAATTAGAGTTGGTTGTTAGCATAGTTGAAGATGAAGTATTGCACCCGACCGCCGTCGGATCGGCAGCCGTGGTGAAGGAACTTGAACATGAGCTCTGCCTGATAGCGGCAGCGGCGGCCGCCTGGGCAGCGGCCAGGATGCGTTGATGTGCCTCTAGCTGTTGCTGCAACGATGACAAGTGCACGCTCTGAGACGGTGGTGGTGAGGATGAGTTTCGGTTTCGAGGTTCCAGAAAGGAAAGTAACGGTTCCTTGTCTTTGCCAACTCCCTGAATAATTGCCGAGGTGTTCTTGCTGGCGAGGATACGCTTCTCATCGTCGTTCAGAGTGAGATTGTGTTCGCCCATGGCGTGAGCGACGAACGACTTGGTGTACCCGAAACTCAATTTACATATAAAACACATTAAGATCGGCTTAACGGGCACCGTCCTGCAACTGCTCGCGCTGTTTGCCGACGCGTCCAATTGCTGCTGCTTCTTGAAAAAGTTACCATCCGCGTCTCTGTCGTCATGCTCAACACACACACCACCGTCGGCATGCTGCTCGTCACTACCACTGCCATTATTGGCGGCCGCGACGGTCACGTTCTTCGAATCGCGTAGCGTGAACACGCGGTAGCTGTGCATAACGGGAACTTCAGGAACTTTGTTACTGTCGTCACTGTTGAGAAGGCTCTGCTGGTACGCGGACGCGTGTCCGTACAGGGCTGAGTACAGAGCGGCCGCCGAACTGCGAGAGATGTGGAACGCGGACACTATCTGCGGAATGGACACGTTACCTTGCCGGTACGGTGGCGTCATTCCGGCCGCGTCGATTATCGATCCCTCTTGCGAGATTTCCGCCTCGACATCGGACGTCGTTTCCGAGTCGGCGCCCTCGATGATGTACGCCGAACCGTCCGGATTGTAGACAATCTTTCCGGTGAAATTTTCGACGTCGCTGATCGAGCTGGCCGGCGTGTGGCCGTGCCTGTCATCAGGACGATCACCGTCGGGGTCGTCATCTTCGTCGACGTTGTTGTTGTTATTGACATTGGCAACCGTATCACTCGCGCACTTCCACTCGCCACTTTTCACTAGGTCGGTGGCCGCGGTCGCGTCTTGACCAGTATCGAGCGTCGGAGGTGACAGTAGGAAGGTGGTCGACGTGACTTCGGTCTCCATTCGTCTGTATTCGTATTGGTCTTCTTGTTGTAGTATTCTCCGAAACAACTTCTATCTTCAACAAGAAGTGACAACGTGGTCATCGCCTTCTTGAAATCAGACATAACACGAGCGATAATCTCGATCTCGATCGCATTCTCCGAGAGGGTGTCGAGACACGGACAACAACAGGAACCAGATGCGCATTAAATAAATCGTCGTCGTAGTTGCGGCGAACGATATTCATCACTTCTGTAACGAGATCAGAAGAATCGGTGAGTTGATGGTGGACACAATTAGGCGAGCGCGAGCCCGAATATGAAATGAAACTGATTCGGCGGTGTGTTCTTCTTCATGCAATTTGCCGACTGAGCTAACTGGTGATTTGCGCTTAATTCACGAACAAAACTCGTCTCTCGTCACTTGATTGGACAGGAACAGCTCAGAGCGATGCCATTCAGTCACCGGTTATGCAACCATTCTGGCGACTGTCAAATTACATTCATCACAATCATTTCAATGCCATCTCGATCTCGATAGCTATCGATGACGATGTCCATGTCGAGAGGACATGTCTGAAGATCTCTCTTCGGCGCTGGTCATGCAACTCTTAATAACAACAATAATGACGAAACAAAAAAACTAAGTTCAGGTCAAAATTCGTGGCCATTATTCGATGGTTCGGTGCTCTGCTTCTGCTGTGGCTGAGCGCAAGTGGCGCGTAACCCACGCATTGAGTATGCACTCGATGATAGCTAACAAGATGCGAAAGTGAAGCAACGAATAACGCTGAGACGTCTTCGTTTGAAAATTATGGGGTTGGAAGTGGGCAGGAGAAGGGAAGACGCGGTCGGTCGAGGTCTCTCTACCTTCTGGTCTATTTACAGATACAGACGAACGCGATCAACCTTGACCATTGATGGATGGCAAGCGATTTATAAAACGTGTTCGCGACACAACACCAACTAAATTCTTGAACGTCATTTCTGGTTAGCTACCACTAGACACCGAGAAGGTAGAAGGTGGACATCGTCCTGACGGGATCGGATGGTGATCGACGAGCAGGCGGAGTTCTGGGCGCGAAAATGAATGAATGCGTGGAGTAAAACAATTGCCGAGTTGCCCGATTGTGACTCGCCGGATTTGAGACGTTCATTGATCAAGTTCTCGACGTCGTTCATTCAGAACGATCGTGATGCTCGTAGACGGCCATTCGCCGTTTGCCATTCACATGTTTGTTGCTCGCTTTAATTCGTACAAAACCTTCTTGTTTAACTCATCCATTTGTAGCCTAACAAGCGAACGCTCCACGTCGCCGAATCTGTGCGCGAATGAATGGATGGTTAGAGAAAGGAATTTTACTACTATTAAGATCATCCACGATGCGAATCCTCCCCTTGTAGTACGAGTGCACGAGTGGAGCAATGTCTGAATGCTTTCGAGCCAGTTGAGAGATCGAGGTCCGAAAATTGTTAAGTGAATCGCGCGATTGTTCTTCTTGCCTTCTTGCCTCTCGCTCGCCATTTAAAACTCACCGTAATTACTGCCGAGCACATGAACGAAACGAAACGAATGACGGAACGAAATTCAGCAATCAGCGTTGCACAGGCGGCAACTTGGAACATGAATTAATGCGATGCGAAAAAAGTATCAGATTCTCGAGCCTAACAAGCGCCACAAGTTCGCTTAACCGTCGCACTAGTTAATAGCGAAAACCAACAAAATCAACCAAGAGGAAACACACTCAGAAAAAAGGTTCGGTTAAAAGTGCGAGCTTTAAAACCGAGAACCGAGAAACCACAACGAACGAGGTTCATGCTCAATAATGATGATGAGAAATAATGAACGATTTCCACAGCTATGAGAGGGGTTGAGAATTTTCTCGCTGTCGAGCACCTATTATGAACGAAGTGAAATCAAATGAAAGCCACATCTCGAGGAGAAAGGAGCCGAGTCGAGACGGCGGCAGAAGGAGAATCAGAAGCAGACTCATCGTCAGAAGTGGTCGTCGACGTTTCACAATCAGTAATTTGGCCAAACATGGTCGTACAAGTGCAACAACAAAACGAGTAATTTTAACAAAGCTTACATCCGGGTTTTTAAACGCAAACGAACGGCAAGAGGCGAAGGTGAACAACGTTCAAATCTGGACGTTTCAAAGCAACGTCCACATTTTAATCACGACGCAGATTCAGAACATAAAGCACGCGAATTCAAATTGGCGATGGCGAATGGCGAATGACGGCCAATAACCAACAGTTGTTATCCGTAATTACAAAGTTTTTCGGCTCCGTCCCGCGGCCGATTCCATGCAAAAATCAGAATCAACCAGACGGGAGAAGAGAGGCCAGAAATAACGTCGTTCAATGAATGGTAATTTCGCGCAACTGCTTATTATTGCGATGAAAAACTAAATCTTGATTCGATTCGCGATTCAGAGATGAGGACTAAAGAAGACCAGCAGTTGATGAGTTAAATTCCGAGGCAAAACCTTCTTCACTTCACTTTTGCGATGTGCATGGCGCAATGGAATTAAATGCCGCCGCCGACTCGAACCTCATTTGTCCGATGGTGACCGCAATTTGGCGGTCGGTAATGGTAATGAAAATCGTGAGAATTACAACACAATCACAGCAAATCGCACATCACTGGAAGCAGGAGCACATCATTGCATCATTGCGGTGGTGGCGTCGCAACATGAATTACGATGACTCGTGGTCTATGTTCTGTTGGTGCTGGAAACATACCAGAGAACCGATGAGCGAACACACGGATGACCATCATCGGCCATCATGAGCGCACCAACAACTGTAATCACAGTCACAATAAACAACAATCACGATCACAACAAGCACGGCACAAGTGCAACAGGACTCGATCGGCGATCGTCGAACCAGAATGGCAACGAAATGCTCGCGTCTCGGAAACGTATTGTCGCCAATTGGTGGGCATCGAACTGCAATTTGACGTTCGGTACATGTCTCAGGAGAGTGAATGCAATGTAAAAGAGATCGGAGAACAGAACAGAAGAACACGGCTGAAGCAATGCGATGGTCGAGGGGATGCAAATGCAAATCGATGCATCAATAGCACAGCGAATAGGGGGGCCAACAAAGACATTGGAAAGGCGAGCGAGTGACATACAGCAGGGCGCTCGGAGATCTGTTGATGGTCGACACACACCTGAGAGGACCTGAACAGGGGGGCGAAAGCAATGCATAGAGAGGTGAGAGGCACGCGGGGAATCAACGACGGGACGAATGCTGGCCACAACTGCAAATGAGGGGCGAGGGGCCACGAGTAGGATTAAAGCGAGCAATTGTGATCGTCGATCGCTAATTCCCTTCATTGAAACCAGCGCACCATCGCCTCGCCATCACCGTCACCTCGCCTGGTCCAAGAGAGGAGAGAACAGAAGGGAATGAAGGGAATTCCAACATTGAATTCTTCATTCTTCATTCGGTTCTCCACTCTCTTGTTTGTCTTCCCCCTGCTCAAGAACTTAGCAGCTCTTTTATGCGTTTAAAAATGCGTGCTCGGTGCTCTCTCGTCAGCTTAAAACAGGCCTGCCGGGCAAATTGTGTCTCGAACACCATCGCACCATCACCATCACCAATTCGCCGTCACCGTGATTGGAGATGCGAGCAGATCGCACAACAAGCAACATAACAACAACTTTACGTACTTCTGTCACTCGTCGTCGCACAGTGACAGATTTTTAATGCCTTTCATTTGCTAAACAACCAGAACAGAGGAGAACGGAGCGCGACCATCAGGAGAGGGATGGTGGAAAGAATGGAGAAAGAGAGACGGAGAAAGGAGAAAGAAGAGAATGGAGTTGAGGAATGAAGAATGAGTCGAAGAATGAGTCGTGGCGGTGCTAATAATGTCGCACTGCCACTGGCAAAGCGACATCTGAATGAATGCATTTCGCGATTAGCCATGCAAACAATTCCAACAATTATCATTCAGATTGCTGCTTCCCGTCCCCTCTTTCTCGCCTCTTCCACGCTCTCATTTCAGTCTGAAAACTCAACAACATCTTCGTCTTGCGCTTGTTTTTCGTTTTCTTCAGGATTTGCATATTTTGTGTCAACGAGAACGAAAAGAGAGATGCTCGCGCACATGGGAGGCTCATTTCAATATCTTCTATTCATTTCGGTCACAAAGATACAGACAAACAGCGACGAGTATACACCATCGAAGGTCGCCGATCGGTCGTTTCGTTACCGGCATTCCGAGTGCGTCCCGAGAAGTTTTTAATCATAATTGAAATTGAAAAACACGCACTCTCAATTGCGACCTGCTCGGTGCTTTGTCTGAGAGATAAGAGAGAAGATAAAAGACGACGAACGAGAGACGACATCAGAAATCGGAGGACGGCAGCTGACGACGGAGTACAAGAATCAAGACTGAGATGAGAAGAGCAGAAGGTGAAAAAAGAGATTTAAATCTTTGTCCTCTCCTCTCCTCTCTTTCGAAATTCGTCATTCTTCTAAACAAAATGCATGCATGTCGTGCGATCAGCAAATGAATTGAGGAAGGGTGAGAAC
>JAGGCA010000011.1:0-11045 GCA_022876805.1 Osperalycus tenerphagus | reverse complement strand
GACTTCAAATATAGTAAATTTACTTCAAAATGATAACAAATCTCGAATATTATCGCTTAGCTATAACGCGCTCATAGTTCGGCAGGTAAAAGGTTAACAGTCGCACGAATGCATTCGATCAGCTTACCTGCGAGACGCAACCACGGAATGTAGCTCCAAATAATCACTTCGGCACCCGTCAGGTAGAGCAAAACGACAACGGGCCACAGTAGAAACGCGTTCAGGAAGCCGATGATAGAGAAAAAAAGCGAAGTTTGTGCGACAGACGAGAAACCGATCATCCGGCGGTAGGATACTTTGTACACGGCCGAGCCGAGAGCTGCTCCGCAACAAATGACAGCGTTGGCCAGCGTGGACGTCTTTTGGACACCATCCATGTAGGTCAATAGGGCGATGCCAGTGTAGCAAATGATGGCGGCCACTACCTGCGAAAGTGCCAAGAGTAAGATAGGAGCTGACAACTGACAGCAGTGAGCACTTACTCGAATGCCGACAAATTGCTGATGGAGGACAACCCACTGCAAGTATAAACAATTAAACAATTAAATTAGCGGATTACTAAGTACATTACATTATTGTAGAAATAATTTGAAAAACATACCGACAACAGGTAGACGAAGGTAACTGTGGACGCGAAAAGGGCCATCGTGACAGTAGCATCGAGTGTTCGCAATGACAAGATGAGAGCGTAGTTGGTCGATGTCCATAGTACACAGAAAAGTGCGCACCTTCCCAGGAATTGAATGGCCGTCATTCCCTTATCCATAAATCCCACAATCATCTGATTGATGCTTTCGCTGCAATGAAACTTCGCTGTATTATAAATGAACATGACGGCAAAGACAGACTTCTGTTAACGTAGTGTAATTGTGACTGATCATGTATTTTAAAATAGTGAGTGTCAAGACGTGCAGAATTTATGTTGATTCGGATCCGAATCTATCCAGGAGAGAGGGCTTCAGAGTAACTGATAATTACTTGTGCTACACGTGTCTCACTACAACAATGCCTTCATATTAGAATTTTGGGTTGTTGGTGGCGACTGTCAGAGTTTGTAGAACGTTCCATGAAACAATACAGCAGGCATAGCCGGCAATAATATCTTTGTATATATGTTTTGGGGCCCCCATTCGTGTTTACTTACATGATCAATTTTTTGGTTGTGTTCTCCTCAGAACTGAAGCAGCAAACACTCACGGCGCAGAATATGGCAACTACAAGAGGGCAATCAAAATATACAATATGGACTTGAACGTTTAATCGTTTAATTGGACCTTTATTATAAGTAATTGAACTGACCGAAGAGCACGTTCCAGACAGTGCAGAACCAGGCCGTGAAGAATGGTGCGTCGAACATCACTTCGGCTTTTGTGTCACCCAATGAACTGAATCGCTCGATGGGCAGTGATGGGTTTGACTGCACGCTACTTCTGTTCACTGCCCTGGTCATAGAGGTGACTTGATTGCTCTCACCGAGTTTATCATCATCGCTGTGATCACTGCGACCGTGAACGGCACTACCAGTTACCATTTGAGATGCTGCTTCGAGAAATGTCCACTTCAAAAGATGTAGGAGTGATGTCCAGCAAAGGGATACGAGCAGCATCATCACAATACCGAGCACGATTTTCTTTGTTCGTTTCATGCATTTTGAATCTGAGTCTTCACTCTCCTCTTCTTTTCCTTGTTCTCGCGATCCCAGGTCACCTGGATAATCAATGGATTAGGTCGTCAAATTGTCATGTCCTCCATGCTTGGAATGTGTAGTATAACAAAAGTGCAAACTTAGATGACTGACTTGAATACTGCTGCTGCAAACGAGAAGCTGGTCATCCTTAGATTAATAATCAATGTTGGACACATCGTTAGAGAAAAAACGATATACGAAGGATGGACGATACTTGAGACCGGCGCGTTATCGCCGTCAAATCCTGAGCCATGTTGATATGTAACACTCACAAATGCTCGCAACCTGCTATTGTATCGACAATCGTTCATCGATGCAAGTGCCAAGTAAATGCTGTCACCGTGTCGGTGCGTCTCTCAACTGCTCCTGACTGTTCCTGACAAGACTGAATCGCCTAATTAACTCTCTCCTCACGTGTGACTTGGCAATGATGTTTTGGAACAATGCCCTTGTAATCAGGCATATGCAGTTCGACAAGAAAATAGAAGTATCATTATCGGGCGCAGCGATTAGCTTACCGATCGTCTCGAATTGAGTTGGATCGCTCGCATTGCCAACAAGCATCGCGTCCCAATATTGCAGCGCAGGGCAACAATTACGAGGCTGACCACTGCAGTCACACAGGTATACTAGGTGGACTACACATCACAATCAGAGAACTGCACAGTTGCCGATTTGCGTACGATTAGCAGCAGGAAATGAAAAAAGGGATGAAGATGAGAATCTTGATGAGGCGAGATGTTTGTGATGCTCGTAGCGACGAGTGCGAAGGCTGCACGAATGCTCGATCGCTATGTCAACAAGCACAACGTTACGCGCTGCGTATCAGTGCAACGCAGATGCGATGCGATGCACAACAATTGCGCAGCAAACGGAAGATGCGAAAACGAAGGCTTGCAATTTCTCTACAGATCTCTGTGCCAAATTTTCGTTCTGTTGGATTCGATCGTCGTGCGAAGTTTCCAGCTACACACTTTTGGGTCTCACGGCGGAACACTTAAGAACAAATTAAATGGCCGTTAAATGACGAAAGCGTTTTAACGATGTCGTTAAAAATGGCATGGAAAGAGAAAAACTGAGAGATCGACCAATTTGCAGAACACGAAGAACAACAGAAACGTGGTGTCGAGGAGTGACAAACATGTGCACATCGCCTGCATCAAACAAAATTACAAATTTGCCCGCATGATTCAACAACTAACTCATTGAACAAGTTTCTGAATAAGAAAACGAAGAACAAATGCTGAAAATGGCGCCATAACAGCAACTTGAGAGGAAGCGAGAAGTGTATGCAAGAGGCACGGCACTCAAGTCGCTAATTAGTAAGTCTAGAATAAGTGTAACTTACGTGCTTCGTTCGACTGAAAGCCGTGTATAGACTCGTCGATGGACGGTCTCGCAGATGGAGGCCGCGAGTACATTCCGATGTCGCCATAGGATGACCGGTGAGGCGAGGCGCACCTCTTCGATATTGGCACGACACAGTTGCCGTTGATGCAAGGGTCACCTGAGTACGACTCGATGACGGCCACGTTGGCGGTTGATGTCGACGGGTGATTGTGGTCGATATCATCTTTGGTGAACGGCAAATGGTTCGGAGGGGTCAACAGTCGCTTCGTTATTTGATTGGTGAGCACGCCGGAAATAGACGAGATCCGCGTGCGAAAAGGAGTCCGAATATATCCTACGTCATTTGGATGCGATTCACCGAAACCTCGCCACATCTCCGACCCGGCGAACTAATCAGCATTTGAGTGACTCAACTGATTATGCAATTCACTCGAATGATTGATGCGAAGCAACTGCAGTCAGAAAATGTGAGAATAGTTGCGAGATATCAGGTCAGCATTCGGTTGGACAACGACAATTCTTCGTAAACATTGTGACGGAGAATGAAGGAGTATTTCGAATGAGGAAGCTACACAATGAATGCGCGCTAAGTATGTCAAGTAACTAACATGAAGCTCGCGCAAAAATTAAAAATTCGTTATCAGGGAATGCTGGCGAAATTAAAAAATGGTTGCACGCAGAAAAACTTCCAAGTCATTAAAGCTGAAGGACATCGTCAATGTTGGGATGCATCGTGACGAAAATGACAATGCAATTTCTGATTTCCTGATGATACCAACTTTATTACTAACAAAACATCGAAAAAAGTCATTTACTGGTGGATGAACGCAATCAATGTTAATGTTAATGTTAATGTTAATGATGCTCTGAGAATTTGGCACACATCTACATATAGATGGAAAAGGAGGTTGAGGTTAGTATTGCGCGACAAGCAATTCGAGACGCGCTCAGGGGCGGGATGCAAACAAACAGCAATTGATATTGCATTACGGTTCCGGAAAAGAGTTCAGTGGCAGAGGATTAATGGCGAACACGGTCAATATGCTCTTGTCTCTTGCATTCCACTACCTTCGTGTAAAGATGGCCTTGAGAAACACAAGTGCAACACAAATGCATTTGTTTACACCATGGAAATAGAGATATTTATGAAACCCTGCCACTCCAGATAATAAATTGCTTGTGCACTCACAGACCGAAGAAAGCAGCCTCCCTCCTTCATCTCCAACGATAGAGGCAAGACTAACCGAAATTGGAAAGGGTCCAGTAGTGATGGACAAAATGCTCTCGAGCACTGCTCTCGCAACCTGTTTCAGTGTTCTAGCACAGTGCTAGCTGTTCGATCAGTGCTCGGGTGCCCATCACTAGGGTCCAGTGAAGATACGCAGTCAAGTTTGTGCCCCTGAAAGACCACTTCGCGGCACTACACGGCTTGGATTCTGACTATTCCTATCATTCTAATTTCCGTACTTATCACTCTCCGAACTCAGAAATCTATAAAATTTCACCCTTACCTCAAAAGATGAACATATGAAGATATAGTCGGCACTATAGTGAAAGACGAAGATGATCACGTTACCTTCGCACTGAGACTAGATGCGAACTCTGCACGTCATTGGAATGCAGGCGAGTCACGGCGTCAGTACGAAATCAAATTGAAAACTGCAAAACCACACACTTGGAGATGGAGATAAACAAAAAGTGCATCGGAAGTAAAGACTACCACCGACGACGGAATTACGCAAGTAAGTGGAATCTGGTTCATAGCATGATGAACACGGACTTGGACACAGACAATGCATACGTGAGCAGTTGCTAAATGCAGGCACAGAGCACAAGTTCAGCTCATCTATCAGGGTGGAGTTATGCAGATGCATTAAATATGTACCTAGTTGTGCAACGCGAATGAAGCGCTTCGCTTTGCCATTCAAATCTAACGGCGCCGTTAAAGGTCAGGTTAACGTGACGCGAATTGCGTGGATGCGGCACGACGAACGTGGTGATTGTGCGATCGTGCCGTCGTGCCCATGAGCGCGTCAGTTATTCAGGGCATATCACATGCATGTCGCACAGTCAAGGCCAACGAGACACGTATCACGTCCAGGTTCCGATTATTCTTGCATTGCAGATGTTGATTGCTTGCAGCAGTGTCGAGCGCAAATTCCGGTACATTCAAACTTGATTTGTAAGGGTATTGTATTTACAACGTCATCATAAATCAGTCTCAATAGTGTTACATAGTTCAAGAAATGCTATATGGCAAGCATTATTTAAGTATGTTTTATTTGCCTCCGAACATGTCAGTTAACACACCTGAACGAAAGCAGTATCGTAGTTAGCTCGTGGTCATTTATCACGGAGCAACAAGGCGAAGAGATGTTGCACGAATGAAGCGCACCTGCAGTTTAGCGGCAATTGATGGTAGTTGCGAACAGATTTGAACCGTCAGTGATTGAAAGCTTGGACTTTCGCGATCGACCAGCTCTCAGGTGCGTGGTGTGCACTTGATTGAAACGCGGATGCGACGCTCTCTCTTCACGAAGCTAGACACCATCTCCACTCCTGATCCGCTGCTACTACGCCAGATGGAGAATAGCGACGGGATGATGCTGGTTCGGTGCCAGGCGACCATCGAGCTCTCTGTCGAGCATGTCAGAGCTTGACTATGGCAACTTTCTTGTGGCAGCTCTCCCAGAGCACCATCCGCGAAGCTGATCGATGAGTCTCTAGCGCAGCTTCGTTTGGCGTCGCGCCGCGATTCTGATGGCAGTGCATCGCATCTTATGGATGACTTGCATGTAGATGCTTCTCGCATCTCGCGTCGTATCAGGCACACTCGACTCGTGTCTAAAGTAATGGCATCTCCAAAAGCTGGTCGCCATCTTATCACTGAGATCGTGATGATTGTTTTCAATTAGTGGGCATGCGACCACCGACAAGGCAAACATGCCGTGCGGTGACCGTGATCGCGTCTCCCATTCTCCCTTTAACTGATACCAGCCCGATCACCTTCTGATCGGCGTCACTCGGCCTCGTTAGTGACCGTGGAGTGCAACGTCACCATCACCCAAACACCTGGATAAGTTATTCTTCAGCTGGCTCTTCGAGCTCTGCTTGGTCTGTTCCGCAGGTGGAACGCAATGATGGCTTCCAACTCGAGAGATAGAGACCGAGATGGCAAGGAACGGGACAGAGATAAGACTCGCTCCGTCTATGACAACGCGAGTCCCACATCCGAATCCGTGCCAGAGTACGACCAATTCGGACATGGTCACTACTTCTCCAAAAAGACGTTCCACAAACCGACGTATTGCCACCATTGCACCGATATGCTGTGGGGGCTTATCGGGCAAGGGTACATCTGCGAGGGTAAATTTTTATTTTCTAATTCAATTCTGATAGTTCAGCCTGTTGTTCAAGTTTATTATCTCTAAATTGGTGAGATTCCGAAATGCTCTTCCCTTCACTTTCTTTACATTGCATCCCACTATGCGAACCTCTTTCAGTAATCCGTGGTTAATTCGTTAATAGTATGGTTGGCATCTCGCAAATAGCTTGATACGTGGGATTAATTACACGTATATGATTATCGGTATTTTAAAAAGTAACCAATGCATGTTGTTCTGTACTGTACTTATATTCTTAATCATGATAATGGCAACAGTTTTCTATTTTAATAAGCATCGCTATCTGCAACACGTCGAAATCTCATAATAATCACGTGCAATTTCGCAATGCATTGTGCTGACGATGACATATTGGCACTAATTAGCGGCAATTCATCAAGGATGCTTCAAGTAATCAAAAGAAGCGCATCCACGAGAAGAGTATAGTCAAATATTATTTATCATGCAATGTCATACATTGCATGATAAATAATGAGATAACTGACGAGTGATGAAGTTGAAGGATTAGCGATCTATAAAGACGACGTGTACATGTTAATCAACATGTCAAATACAAGCGAATATCTCGAACCGTGAACCGAGCTGGGCTGGACGCAGTTCATGCATTAAGTAACAACGTCTTCTGTCTATTTTGCCGTCGTCCAGTGGGCGACTTCCTTTACATCGAGTACTCATTCATTTCACTGAACGAGTCCAGTCAAACCATCGAGCACTGTGCACATTTCGAAGATGCCACCACTTCGTTATGCAACTGTTAAGCAACAATATGCAAATGTGATTTTAGCTGTGATTATTGCCTCGAGAACGTGATCTTGTAGACATTGCCGGAAGCATTTTGCACCTGCTGGCTCGCGCGCTTCAGTGATCATTAATCAACAGTCTTATTCTGTACGTTAATTTGTTTCAGTCTGCAACTTTGTTGTCCACGACCGTTGTCTCAAAACGGGTAAGTTGTCTATTGATCTATTGATTTGTGTATTTATATATTTGCTCCACATTGTCGTCAGTGGTGTCCGCATGTTCAACGGTCGCATCCAACGTAATCAAAGTAAGATAAATATCACATTATATCTTGTTGTTCACGTATCTGACTCTATTAATCTGTGTTTATTTCCAGAATCCTGTCCCACATTGCTGGACAGACTGTGGTCACCTGAAAAGGAAATTTTGCAATGTGTGTCGAAAGCGGATCGAAGACACGGCGGCAGTTCGTTGCGAAGTGTGCGAGTATTGTGTGCACCTCGATTGTCAGGATTTTAGCGTTTCTGACTGCAAGGAATGTGCCACTTATGTTCCAGACCAGCTGCTGGTGAGTGTGTGCCAATTTACATACGTTAAGTTAAGAACAGTGAAAGTGAAACCCAATGACCGATGTTGGCACTTGATTACTGCATTGTCGTTTTCTGGACGCGTACGTCTTTTTTGATTGGTTCGTTTTGTTTGATCAGAGGCAAGTTGTTCAGCACCACCACTGGAGAGAAGGAAACCTACCACCGAATTCCAAATGCTTCTTTTGCAAAAAGAGCTGTTGGAGTGCCGAGTGTCTGGCAGGAATGCGATGCGAGTGGTGCATCTGGACGGTAGGCCACCATCAATGTAATCGGGATGATGTGACATTAAACTGCGATTTTGTCACACGTTGTGCAGGCGCACGCTAACTGCTTAAAAAACCTGCCAACAGAATGCAATTTCGGCTGTCTGCAGTCCATCATGTTGCCACCGTATTGCGTCAGTATACCTCGAACTGATGTTCCGTTAGAGACCATCATCGGCGTTCAGAACAGAAAGAGGGAAAACATTTCACGTGAGTAAAGGGAAGTAAACGGCATCAGATTAAACTTTGCTTAATTTTTCCCACAGCAAGAAGCACATCAGAAGAATTCTCGTCGACATCCGAACAACAGAGGAGAGATGTCGATGAGTATCCATCACCCAAAGATAAGGATAAAGACGAAGGTGAGTTCGAGTTGAACCGTTTCTGTTCACACAGTCCGTGCGTGCCGTGGCTCGCTGTCCAACGATGTGCCACAACTTAACAGTTATGCCTTGTGGCCGCCTCTGTGGACGAAGCAGGAAGTGATGTGTTGTGTGATGTGTTGTGTGATGTGTTGTCCAAAATGCAAAACTGGACGCATCACAAACAAACGAGCGAGATCTTTTCTATACAGGATCTTTCGTACAGAGTGAGAGCGAGTCAGACTTGACCTCTTTCGTTGCCTTGGAGAATGACACAGTTTAGTTACTAAATTTATCTCCATCGGCATCGAATCGGCATCACATCGATTCTGATCCGTTTTGAGAACGTTCACCCTTGAGCCCTGTGGGACTATGTAGGTACTTCTGGTGCAAACTTCTGGCGTATTAATGTGTCAAACCAATTCTACGTCAGATTCGGGCACTGAACAGTTTTAGTGATCTATGTAGTGATGCGATTTGAGGAAACGATTGTCAATAGTGGATTCGATTCCGTACTTGGCAGTTTGTTGAAAAACAATGATCGTTGCCTTTTTTACAAACCGAACCAAACACTATCGTTGAAAAGCTTTTGAGCGTGAGTCAAAACCATGAAAATGAAACAAACATCAATGCGAAAGACTAAAATTAACTTTGAAATGATGATAGAAAGAAGTGAAACAATGGGAAAGGGTTCAGAGATGCGCAATACAAGGTGGAGGATGTGAGATCTGAACAGTTCTCACCATCGATCTTCGTGTGGAAATGATGCAGTTCATTTGCAGACTGGTTCATATTCGTCTGGTGGCTTTAATTTTTGTTGTAGAGACGATGAAGGTTTACGATGGTAATGCATCGATGAAGAGGAGAACGTTCCGGACAATGACGATCTCGCGCAGTGCCACCAAAGAGCAGATCGTGGCTGCGTCTCTGCGCGCCTTCCACATCCACGACGATCCAAGGCATTACATCATCACAGACTTCTATGGTTAGTGGCCTGGTTTACAAACGGTTGCGTCACATTTATTCATTATTCGGCGACCAGATCCCAACGAGAGAGAGATCGAGGACTTCATGCCAGTCCAGAGTCTGACCAGAAGAGAGGGCAAGAGGCCTGGCATTTATTTCCGATACCGACCGCCCAATCCCGATGAGGGCACAATAAAGGTAGAGGAAAATACATAAAGGTTTGTTTGCATCAGATTAACATTAACTCGGCTCCTTCAAGGTTTACCCAGGAAAGCTAAAGTGAGTAATTTTGACTGCAGTGCAGAGATTAGTGCGGAATTTTCCTCAACAGCGTGACCGACACGTACCGAGTGATTCCGGTAACGAACGACACGAGTGTCGAAGAAGTGATGGTCGAGGCACTCAAGAAGGTAAGTTTTTATTGAAAATTACACGTTTCGTCATGTCCATCGCACTTATATTGTGGCTCTATTGGTTAGTTATTGCTGCGATTCGTTTCCCGCTCCTCGACGCGCTCGCTTCGATTTGCTCGTCCTTTCCTTGCCAATACTCATCCTTCCTCTCACCAGATATGTGCAGATATGTGCAGATATGTGCAGATATGTGGGTACCTCTAACTTCATCTCTTCCATTATCTTCGATGACTCAAACAGTTTGGTCTCGACTCGACTGATCTCAATCGATATCGACTCGTCGAAGTGTCTTTGGACAAAGGATGTGAGTAAATAGCTCCAAGAAAGAAATTGACGATGAGATGACAATTGTGTTTTATAACTACAATCAATTTGCTGACAGCTGTCCACGAACGCACTATGGACAATCAAGAATGTCCTTGGGAAATTATCAAGAACGTAGCTAGGGTGAGTGTCATCCACTGACATGTTCGACCTGATGCATTCTCATATATATTTCATTGTCTTTGGCAGGAGTCCGTGCGCCAGAAGGTGAGTAACACGCAAATTTACTGATACTGGAAATGATGTGACTCTTAGCTGTGGATGCAACTATAATGGCGAAGTCATCCCTCATTCCATGATGTACTCATTGTATCATTGTACAGGAGAATACGAGGTTTTACTTGCAGCAACAGGACGAAGTCTACTGTTCCAATGTTGCCATTTTCGTTGGCAATCTGCCACCGAGTAAGCCATAAACAGGAACCATTCGTACATCCGCATGACGTCCGCTCAGGTCACCTGTCGTGCCTAGAAATGAAGACAATGTGTGACTTGAGCAATCAGATTGGTCGTCAACTATATCAACTGATTAGATTAAATTTTGAAACTTATTTAACATAGATTTCGTAAACTGGACACATATGTCCGTTGATTAGATGATAGGTCACTAGGAATGAATTGACAAGTAGAATGTGACTCGGTTCGACGACTAGTCCATGTGCTCGGTGTGTTGTTCTGTGCACGTTGTTGAGTCGATAAACACCTGCATCTGATTACTTATCTTCCTGATCGTCCGACAACGTGATTGACTCAACAAGAGATGCACTCACGCCAAACGAAGCCGCTTCAACTAAATTAGCTGCTCATTTTCATAGATCTGTCACAGCGCCAGTATGAAAGGATACTCGTCGAATTACTTAGAAAACGTGAGTTCTTCATCTACGCGAATGGGTGCGAGACAAAATCCCGACACGGTCGAAATCCCGAAAGTTGAATTGTGCCGAT
>JAGGCA010000007.1:0-10531 GCA_022876805.1 Osperalycus tenerphagus | reverse complement strand
CACGTTTTCTCTCACGTTTTCTCTCACGTTTTCCCCTCTCATTGTCGGTTCACCCAATTTGCTCCCTTTGCTACCCTATCCAAGTGCATTATTCATGACTCGTCTCGTCTATGGTTCGTTTTTTCACTGCTATTACGACACATAATTCAGAACGGCAACTCTGAGAAAGACGACTGAAAGATACTTGCATTGAATTGGGTCTTGCATACCATCTCACATGAATAAGTTATAGAAGGGCAGCGAAGAATATACACAAGCGCTCGAAGCATGTCTAACGTAATTAATGTTTATTAAACTACAGTAAATTGTCGCGTCGTGTTCTTGGCGCTTTTGATCAGACGAATAGTGGACGTCTTCCTCAATTTGAAACGCGCGTTGCGCATCATGACCAGACTACCACCCGAAACTCGTCTTCGCTGTTGAGGTGGATATCCGTACTTATGTCTGCAGAATCTCGATACAGCCAGAATCAGGTAACATATGGCGTTGAAAATGCCCAGCAAGCCAGTGAACGCCAACCAAAGATCGACTTGCATGACCAGAACCGAGGCGATGACGAATTGCGACATTGAAATCAGGTAATAGCAAGTTTCGAAGATGAGCCAGCGAATTAAAAAAATGAAGTAAAGCGCTTCGACCACATGGAACGCGTAGCACAGAAGCAAGAGGCTCGTAGTGATCACTGACACGACTGTGACCACCAACAAGTACACAGATCTCCAACAACCGACGCTGTTGTCGTTCGTCGACTTGCATTTGATTAATGATGCAATTAAGATGATTACGAGAGACGACACTATAACGACCAGTTGTAGAGAAGATGTGTCGCTGGTGATCATCTCGCAATCGAAACCAACAACGTCGAGAATATCGTCGAATTTCGATCTGCGTTTGCTCTTCGCCATGATCGCGTCTTTGCGACCAAATTCCGGTAGAAATGATAAGATATGCTCCGTGGTGTCTGACGAGTGAGTCGTCCAAGATTCACTCTGATCTCGCTTCTTCGGTGACGCTTCTTCTTTGTCATTGTGCTCACCAAGAACGACGACGTTATGGGACTGGGACTTGGATTGAGTCTCGAACTGAGACATGGACTGTGACTGCGATGTCGGCGTGCTCGAAACGTTCGACTGCACTTTGCCGAACGCCGACGTCGTTTTCTGGAGCAGCACTTTGCCATCGCCGTCGCCTTCCGTCGTCTGGGAATTTGAATTGGGGTCCATCGAATTCGTATCACCGTCACTACTGTACTCGACGTTACCATGAATATTTAGACCACTCCATCTGTCTCATGCATTACTCATTGATGAAGTGAAAAGTCGGGTGAAGTTTAAAATCGTAGTCTCGCATCATCGTCGAGCAGACGATCGAACAAGTGGAACGCAAACGAAATTCGCTTCACAACAATTGCGATACTCTTAGCACGTGCGTTGCGCAATCAATATTTAATTGCGGCACGTTATATTTATTCGTGTTTGCATCTCGAAGCAACCCTTCGCCCACCTGTGCGCTACTTTTGTTGACCGCCCTGATCCTTTCTCGTATGTGATCGTCTTGAACCGCTTTCCTTTTATACCCTCGCGGATCTTTCGCAAGATCGAGCTCATTGGAGGTGAGCTCGATCTCGGTCTTCTCAGAGGTCTTGTTTCGTTTAAGCTCTTTATCTCTCGAGTTCTTTTATTGCATTGTCTTCGTTTTTCTTCTCTACCAGTGTTTCGGCAAGGTGATGATGCCATTAACTGGTACGCGGTCATCTACGGCTCACTGGATGTTCAGATCTCGCACAGCGGTCGACCGAACGTGAGTAGCTCTGTGGCTCATTTATTGCAAAATCTTCTTATTCAATGTGTGGCTTTTATTTGGTGTCTTGCGCAAAAGCGTAAATCAACGTGGCCACCATCGACTATCTGAATAAGGCTGTTTCCGATACAGAACTTGACGGAATGACAGTAGTGAGGAGCATAACTGGCGCACTAAATCCATAGCACCAGGAGTTGGGCGCTGTACATATGCGGGCCAAATTGTTATTCACATCATACACTCACATTCGCGTAATCCTCGCCACGCTTTATCACTTGCACGCCACAGTATAAAATAGTGACTTATCTGAAACCTCACGCGTTTTGTTATTAACACATCATGGTGGTGTGTACACAGTTGTGAGAGGCAGAATACGAGCAACGTCAAATGAAAACAAATGAGTGTCGCCAAATAAAACTGAAAAATTTGCACGTTGCGATTATTTTAAAAAAAATCAGGATGTACTCCGTGAGCTGTGCACAGTACATGTCTTTGCGCTTGATCGCTGTCTAAATTAAAATGCGATGTGCGAAAGGAAATGAACAAGACACCGAGGAAAACGCGAGAGCACATCGAGCGATATGCACCAACAAATCAATATGAGAGAGTCGTTTAAGTGTCACGCACGAATTACGAATAACTATTACAATTGTATTAGAAAGTATGTTTGGATGCATAGTAAGTTCGTACTTAGTTACTTGAATGAGTGGTGTGTGCATCGAACTGACTTCCTTCCTCGCGCCGCGAGTCGAAAGGAAGAGCCCCTCGTTTGCCATTGATCAACAACCGGCGTCCAAATTGTCCACCTAGACAATCGAATATGAGACCTGTTTCATATGTAACGCATTCTTGATTCGGCGAATCACCTGTTCAAACGATGAACGGATGATATTGAAACAGATTTGAGATACGAGTGAAGTTCACGCACCTAATTGAGTGTTTTGGCAGCGACGGACCGTTGGCAGTGACTAGACCATCTTCACCATCGAGTTGGGCGCGACATATCTGCGGCATTCCATCGAAACGAAAATCTATTATCTGGTTTTGTGTCGCAGCTGTCGCAATTCACGAGCTAATCGCGCCGTTCGTTTGCCTCTGTTTGTCATTTATCACACGTCGACTCTTCGACGTCGCGCTGTTACCAAAATGCTCCTCAGAAGCCCGACCGACATTGTTTCAAGTGGCCACGTGAAACACTGGTGATGAAAAGCTAGTGTTAGACGGTACCATGACATTTTTCCATCATCACCACCACCATCATCGTAGCTCAATGCCAGAATGATGGCAACCTTCTGCCTGGCCATGGTAACGTTTGGTGCTTGCCAGAATCTGCTCGTTTTGCACACAACGTCCACCTGTTAGACTGTGTTATGTAATGTCAAAGTCAATCTCAAAGCGAATTGTTGTGCTCGGTTTCACACAATTCTTCATTCTTGCTGGTTTTCGTCAGTTTGCTCATCCCGTTCACCGTCATTCCCTTGACCAGCTGAAGATTATCCAGTAGAGAATTGGAATGCGAATGCGCCTCACCATACCTGCAATCTACCGTTAATTCGTTTATATCCCTCATTAATCTGTTCCTTCGTGGTACCGTTTTGCTATTGACCTCATTCTCGTCATGCATCTCAAAACAATTTATATGACGGCAGAACATCATCTACGTTAATTGCATTGTTCGTGTTTGCTGTTGACGTTCGCGCCCGTGTCGAAAGTGTGAATGCATCTCGAAGTTTCCACCGAGATGCAAGTCGCCAGTATAATGAGCAAATTGCGTCGCCACTTAATTAATCGTGATTTCTGGCGGCAAAGTGAGACGGTGATCACTTGAAAATGAGTTCCTTCGCATAGTGCGTGCAATTTGTGATTGTGATCTCGGTGCACAAACAGATTAATCGCTGGTGCTGTAACCATTCGTCAAACTGAATTGTCGTGCAGAATTTGCATTAGCGACGCTGGTCTTACGTCTTAGGGCAAAATGTTCCTATCGTTAGTCTTCGTATCGCACCAGATCTACATCAACATAAAGACCCAACATCGATCCGAGCCCTGCACTATCGCCCTGCATTGTATTGCACTGCATCATATTTATTATTATTATATATGATCATCACGTCGTCACTCCAGTCTCATGATGTTTACACATCGTCGCATCTATCATGTCAACGAGGTCTGTCTTTTGTTCTTTGCAATCGACTATTGTTGTGCTACCGTCTTTATCTCGTGTTTTTGCACAACAAATGAGTGTTTTCATTGCAAGTTCTCGCGGGAATCGAACGGCGTCCAATTAAAGAAGCAAATCAAACCAAACCTAAATACCAGCATCTTTGATTGCAGGATGTAGTCACACTTTGCACTCTGGGCATCGGGACGGCGTTCGGAGAAAGCGTGTTGAGTGGTCGACCGCACAGCGTCACTGTGGTAAGTAGTCGCGCTCATTCGATATACATGAGCTCTCCAAGAAATGACAGCACGCTGTTATTATAATTAACAGATCACGAACGAGCCATGCACCTTACTTCGAGTGAGACGTGCCGATTTCCAAGTGAGTCTTCGGTTTGCCTTAATTTGCCGATAAGACAAATTTATGTGATTATCATCATCATTATTTGTTCCTAGGACATTTGGGACAAAAACTCACACCTACATGGTGAGAGTAACTGATATTTAGAGAGCGTCCTATCTAACTGATTCGTTATGAACTTGTTCCCAGGCATGGACGACATTGTTTCTCCTTTGTGTACATTCACATCGCTGAGACGCGCGTCCATCAATTACCGTAAACGCGAATCTTTCGCATTTGTCTCCTGTGTCTCACTGACTTTTCGTTTTCTCATACCAGCCAAGAGATTGACAATAAGCGAAAGTCAGCAAAATGGAACAGCAACCAATGGTGGAAATCATTCGACCACGATCAGCGTAAGTGAATAGTTCACTATTTCTGTTACATAGTGAAAGTTCGCATTACAATTGCTGCACAATGATTGCCATACGAAAATACATGTAGCGACTCTGTTTCTGAATTGCTTTACCACGTAAAGCCAAAGAGAACGTCGTGAATTTGAAAAATAGTATATAAGCCTTACCATAAGGGAGTTTCCTGCTTTCCACAGTGAAAAATGCAAACTTTGCAATGGGATTACATATCTATTTTCCCGCTTCGATGAACGGCAAGCAACGTTCTGACGACAAAGCTGTGCGCGAGTGGGCGAATATCGATTGTTTTAGAGAGGTCAATACCACGCTCATGTAATAATGATGGTAATTAGGTACAACAATACAGCGATGGGCTTTTGTCATTTTTCTCGCAACACACCTATTTACGCATCATCGTGGGTGTGACGCGTTGAAGGAATTCGGAACCATCCATCCAATTGAGTGCTGATGGACTTGCTAACGAGTTAGTGATGTCAGAACGTTGTTTGGGGGCAAAATTGGCAAATTTTGTCATTCATTAAGCGATACAATCGTGCAGACGATGCTAATTGCGATACGTGTGCCTGGCCCTTCATTTCAAGTCTCCACTGATGGCTCTGCGTGAGTTTAATTAGCATCAATGAACAGCACGCCACCTTTCAAAATAATGCCTTTCTCTGTAGAATGGTTACTTCCAGTAATTGCAAACTCATGTAAATTAGTTTAATTTAATTATGAAAACGACGGCTCTGAAATCTAATCTAATCAGCCAATTTACTGCAATGGTGTCATCACAAATGCGATTCATGCAACTATTTCAGTGATTAGTTTCATTTTCACTCCATTGATTTTCTGGACTCACTAAAATATGTGGACATTGTGACACTTGCAGGAACCACCGTCGAGCCACTTCATGCAAATCGGTTGGGTCCTCCGCACTTTGATGGTGACGCAAACGCCGCAAATGATTCGCGATCGCAAAGACCAGGTGAGGCGATTAGTAGCTGTTTAACAAATGGAAAATTTGAAAATTTTCCTCATTAAAAATTCATCTAGTCGTCATACTTTGCATTTTACGATCTTCTATGTCACTCTTCACTCCAGATCACTGTGTACCGACGATGTATGGTTGGGTCCGAGATGGTCGACTGGCTCATTTCGACGGCGGTATGTAACTACTGATGTACCTGCGGTGTCAGGCCTGTTGATCCCGCCAACACTTCTTCGGAGCTAATTGGTCTGTTGGTTCTCTTCCAGTCGACTACACAAGTTCGAGTGCACTCTCGATGTCAGGCAAGCACCTATTCATTTATCTATTTATTTACTTATTTCCACGTTCAATTGATAATGTTGTGTATCGATCATATGTTTTATTGTTTTTCAAGGGAGCTGGTATGTGGCAGGTATTGTTAGAAGAAGGAATCGTCTTGCATGGTAAGTCAACGCCGGCTGAGAGTGGCTTCACAAACCGACTGCAATGACTCTGTACTTATTCAATCTATCGATGCATGCAGTTGGCAATGATCATCATCAGTTCGAGGATAAATATCTGTTCTACCGATTCTGGTTCGATCGCGAAGGCATCACGGATGCCAAGCAGATAACGGGAGATGAGCGACGGGTCGCTGAGAGCGATCTCCGGCAGGCTATCATAATTCTAGCGCAACTCGCTCCCGATGCCAGCTTCAGACTCGTCCTGAGAAAGCCGTAAGTCGACCAAGTTGCCAGTTTTCGATTGATTACCGACCAACGGACATGATTCATATCATAAGGCCCTCGGAAAGGAGTGAAGAAGAGATTGATGGTGTATATGAAGAGCTGATGCACATCAAGGTAAGTCGATCGCTCATCATTCATAGCTGTTCAATGCATTAATGGAGTTTTTTCTCAGGCTTTGTCGCATCTATCGAACAGTGTGAAGAAGGAGCTCGCTACAGTCATCGCTTTTGAGTCCCATTTCCGACACGGAACAGTTCGTAAGCTGCCACTCATTAGTGTTGTTGACTAAAGTGCATTTATTCATGGCACGTTGACGATTCTCTTCCTTCAGTCTTCAATCAAGGCGATGTCGGCACGTCGTGGTATATCATTCTTCGCGGGTCTGTTAACGTTGTCATCGTCGGGAAAGGTGTCGTTTGCACACTTCACGAAGGTGAGCAACATCGAATTGCACTGCATTTTGGCTATCACTTTGAAGCTGTTCACTAGTAGCTATTTGTCCTATTTTCCTAATTTAGCCGACTAACTTATAATAAAACATCTCTCAAATGGACTTATCGTTAGATGATATCGCGTTATCTCTTAGAATAATCCGCAACGATAAATAGAATTGCTAGATTATAGAAATACGTGTACGATCTCAATTTCAGGTGATGACTTCGGCAAGTTGGCGCTCGTCAATGACTCTCCCCGCGCCGCTACCATAATCACCAATGAAGATAACTGTCAGTTCCTGCGTGTCGATAAGGAAGACTTCAATCGCATTCTGCGCGATGTCGAAGCTAACACAGTCCGGTTAAAGGAACATGGCAAGTAAGTCAGTTAGTTTTAATTGTGCACGATTATTTCAATACGACTACAGTAGAGCATTGATTAGTTGCATTTTCTTCTTCTAAAAGGGAAGTGCTTGTACTGCAGAAGATGGCCAAGGAGGCGACGAACGGTGTGGTGGTTGCATCGCATTACAAGTACCACGGTGAGTATTATTTTGATGTGCATCCTCACAGTTGGTTAAGAGGGGCGTGAAAATTAGCAATGATCAAATAAATGAACTGTTGTTTCGACGTATTAATATTGTTGTCGATGTCTCAGTGATGGCCGGCATGTCGGAGAAGATGCTCGAACATCTCTTGGAGACACGGATCGACATCGTGCACAGTCTGGATTTGGAGACGGGCAACGAGCAATGTGCGCCGACAATGGGAGACACGTTCTTGCAGGATTTCATTCTTACTCACGTCATCTTCATGCCGACCAAGCATCTCTGCGCTCAACTAATTGCACAATATCCTTTTCGTTCAAGTCTAGAGAGTAATGTTGTGCCTTGTTCGTTCGTTCGAGTCTGAATTGTTATTAAGCATCCAGGAATGTTGTAGTTGTCTTCATGGATTGTTTTCCTTAACATCCTGTCTTTCTGTCTTTACTTATCGCATAGACGAACTGAACTCTCGACAGGAGAGAGAATTCATCGTAGGTAAGAATGAAAGTTTTCGGATATCGCAGATTTCCAAATTCAATTGATCTTATCTCGTCGGACAACTGCAAAAATTCGGGTTTTAGAGTGCTATGTGCGTCGTCGCGATGCCTTTAGGTTGCCAACTTGAATGCATGTGCTTGCTCAATTCTGAAAGCGCTACACCGAAACTAATTCATATCCGAGTGCTGCGTATGTAGTTTGGGGCTGGCCTTTGGCCATTTCCTCGCTAAAACCAACAAAAAGTATTTATTCCTGGCATGGGAATTCCTGTTATCTCAGGTTTATCTCGCATCTCGCTTTCTGTTGGTTGATTATATCGGGTTTAATCAGACAATTTTCCCCCCTGATCACAGGAAGCAAGCGACGAGTAGTGAGGTTCACGCAGTACTGGCTTCATATAGCCAAAGAAGCATTTCTTGACGATTCCCAAGTAGCTGCATTTATTAAGGTAAGTCACAACACGTAACTCGACTTCCATCACGCACATGACAATCGATATGTGAGCCCGGCTATCGATGCGATCTTGTTTTTGTTGTCATCTTCGTTTGTGCTTTCACCTCTCAACTCGGCACTTGGGCAGGAATTAAGCGAGCTACTCGTCAGAGACAGTCAGAAATACGAAGCGTTCGAGGAGGAGAGACTTATTCTAAACGGAATTCTCGAGGCCAAACAAAGGTACACATATGACGAGTGAAACGGAAATATTTGATATTTTCGTATCGATTGCACTGCATTCAACCTACGTACTTTCCTCGCTTGCGCTATTCAGATCTGAACGCGAGACTGAGTTACGCGGCATCCACAAGTGGAAAGCCGACACTCAGAGCTCAATTAGACGCCTCTCCGGACCTGATGGAGGAAATTTTGAGCATCAGCGACTCGTATCGTCGAAGAAATGGGAAGCCATCAGGTCCAAAGACGAGAGTGAGTTAACCTCGCCATCGCTTGCGAAAATAACGACTCTGTGGGATTATTTGCAGTTATCTGTCGCGTGTACTGTGCTGATCACACCTATACAACTCTGAAAACAGTGAGTGCGTAGAGAATATTTCGACCAAATTCCGTTGCGTACCTGCTTACATTTTTCTAACTAGTGGCTTCGCTCTTGCCAATGTAGACGGTCGATGAAACCGCTGCCGTGATCAAAGTACAAGCTGCTGAAAAGCTGGGACTCAACGACAAAGAATCCTTGATATTGGTTGAGGTGAAGTCGACGGGAGGTAAGAAAGAGAACAGAAAACCATCGCTAAGCTCCAGATGGAAGATTAATGAGTTTTTGCCGTCAAATTACAGAGAGAGTGATTTTTCGAGACAGCGAAGTCGGAATTGCTACAAGCCTGACTGTGAACGGTCGCATTTTTGTGTAAGTTTATTGAAGAATCGCTGATCTAATGTTATGTAATGGCGTTGTGGGCTTAATTTGCGCGGACACTCAGCTGAGCTTAAACTGTACTGTATCTAACAATCATTCAGTCACCTCTGTCCTGACCTAACGCCTTGCTCATAATGATTTCTTGCCGCTCGACGGCCAGAAATAGACAAGCCGGTTCCCACCCAAGTTCGATGTGTACAATGTGAACCAAACCAACTATGTATCTTAAATAGCTAATCAGCGATTTCTCAAGATAAATTTGCTCCCATCTCGAACAAATCCTCCTGGTGATGGCGACCATTTCAAATCTAGTGGACTACCTTAATAAATACACGACTACAAACTAATTCGGCTTGTAGTAGCCCACTGCAAGTAGTCGTAGTTTCCAACTTTACATTCCATCTGTCTATTTGTCAACAGGTCTCCAATCGACCACCTTGACGCTCTGGTGAGTGTGGGACATACTCCACAAGCGACATGACCTCCTCACGTTTCCCATTCCAACGTTTATGATTCGTTTTTAGACAGTGCTACCTGAACAGGAAGGTCCATTGGAAAGGCAAAGTTCACAGCTGGACGAGTTCTCGTCGCACGAACTCGCATTCCACCTGAACAAGTTGGGCTGGACTCTATTCAGCAGCCTGCACGAGGTACCATATTTATCATATCATGTGGGAAAGAGCACGTAATTGATGAGTCTAAACAACCATTTATGTCTGTTCACTCTGCAGTACGAGCTCATCTATCATGTGTTTGGTCGTCACAATTTCAAGCAGATCACCGCAAATCTCGACGTATTTTTGCGTCATTTCAATGAAATGCAGTACTGGGTAGTCACTGAGATCTGCTTGGCAAATTCGTTGTCCAAACGAGTTCAAATATTGAGAAAATTTATCAAAGTTGCTGGACAGTAAGTTTATTGCTGCGAGAATACAGACTTTATTTTAGAAACGCGTAATTAATTCTTTATTTCTTCTGATGCAGTTGTAAAGAATATCAGAACCTGAATGCGTTCTTCGCCATCATCATGGGTCTATCGAACATGGCAGTTAGCAGACTGACACAGGTAAAACTGTGGTTGTAATTACTCGGTGTGCATGCGCCGCAAATTCAACGCTTAGCTATGCGTTTTCGCAAGTGGCGAGTCAGCTTCATTATTCCAGACGCGATTTTTATTCTAAATTTACTTATCACCAGAGACCGGAAGTTCAAGCAAATAAAATTTAAAAATATGCGCTTAAATATGCACC
>JAGGCA010000004.1:55414-69671 GCA_022876805.1 Osperalycus tenerphagus | reverse complement strand
CACTTTCGTCGTTGGTGCGCCATTGAACGCAATTCCACTGCCTTCTTTTACATTTCATATCGCATAAAGGACGAAAGTGAAATAATGAATGGTAAATAACTCGGGACGGCCATTGAAGATAATGATCGCTATCATCATGATGACAACAATCTGTACCTTAAATAAACTTACAAATAAGAGTGAATAGGCTTGGTTCGCATTGAATCGAGTCGCACTCAATGTACTCTCGGGGAGAGATGAAAGAGACAAGATGCAGAAGTGAATTGCAGTTGATATCCAAACCCTGCCAAATCTCACTGCTAAAAAATGATGGACAGACGAAGATGAGCCCGAAATATGGCAAATGAGACAAAGACGGATGGATATGAATTAGAGCAGTGCCTGGACCTCATTTGAAAGAGCCAGCAGCCGACTTGTGTGTTTGCTCGATCGAACAATAATATCGGTAATGGATGGACCCCAAATAGTACACATTAATTGTTGCATCTCTTTATTTGGTCGTTCATCATAATCATGGACGAAATGATTTATTGCGTAAGGTATGCCTCGTGTGTCAAAGTGAACGAATTGATCAAAATGAGAAGGTGATTGAGAAGCGTGTATCACACAATGAATTTGATGTGAATTCAATAGAAATCGAATCGAATGGAAACGAATCACATACAATTGGCAATTGTGTGCTGTTGATGCCATACTCGTTACAGTTATCATGTGCCCATTATGAAATCATTCACGTTGGTGCCAAATGATGAATGGCAGCGAATTTGCCGATTCACTCAAGCATTGATGCCATGCCATCTCTTTAGTGTTCTCTCGGTGCTCACCACACCAACAAAAAGCACTTCCAGACATGACCAGTTGTTGACGACTAGCCGAACACACAGGGCCACGATGGACGACATCGAAACATTGAACAGTTCGGCTCGAGCACCCCGATCTCACCTGAGTGAGTGTGTTCGATGGAGCTGAATTGGCCTCCCTCTCCCTACCTCTCCATTGAATCACTCTGCCGGCAATGATGTCGATCTCTGACGATCGTCTCTCTTCTCCCCTCATTCAACGGCGACGGCAACACACCGTCATTGTTGATGGTTAGTCATAACCTAACCTAACCTAATCGATGTTTGTGGCATGTAAATTATGAGAGCGGAAAACAGAAGAGAGAATTGAAGGCCTGATCGGTGCGGCGAGCGGAGAGAGGAGAGGAGGAAGGCAGGTAAAGCAATAAAATCAGACCGGTGAGCACGGCAGGTCCGAGCCATGCTGAGGCCGCACGAACTAAGTTTTATTGTCTCAGACACGAGCCCGGCACAAGTTCACTGCGCGTAATCACCATTTCTACGAAATGATACCCGGCCAGCAATGCAAACATCAATAACAAGCGTTCGTAACAATAATTCACGTTCATTGTTCTATTAATACATGTGCAATGACTGTCATGAGTGTATTATACGGCTATTGATGCCTCGATCCATTGTTCGCCTGATTGCGCGCCGCCAATGCAAATATCTGTACGCAACCACTTTGACCGTGTTCCAGTCTGACTGAAATCAACTCGTCCTCATTGATCCGAAACTTTGAAAGGCACTTCTTCCTCGTTACAAGCCGCAGCGAACAACAGTAAAACATCTCAGATGCTTGGGAAAAGTTCATGTCCAAGCGACTTGCACGTTTACTTAATTCCACACTTTGCTAAGTTATCAGTTTCTTATTTTCAGTTAATTGTCGATAATAACTGCAAATCAATCACAGGGAGAAACTATCAACAAAAATGCAGTAGCCAGACTAAATAAAAACTCGAATTTAATTACAGATGCCACCGCTCAGAACACACACATACACGTACGGGACATTCATGTCCAATTTCCTTGAGTGTTTGACGCCTTGAGTTCAAACATGCAAGACATTAATCGATGGCAATTTATAAAACGCGAATCTCTTGACTCAAGACAAGACTCTTGACTATGAAAAATGCCCCCGAAAACATCTGCTGGCAACGACTAAAAAATGCTCTTCCTACCGCCCTGCCACTGATATCCCGAATAGTGTTAATTATAGAAGGTTGTTCTACATAAGACACTTGGACCCATGTCGGACCCATGCCGTAATCTGGTCTGCTCAAGTGACCCTTGCCACTAACGGTCAGGCTATGCCTACTCGATTTCGATCGCACATTGCGAATTGCATACGAAATGCATTCATTTAGCTTACAGGAACACTGCCAGTCGAGTTTCGTTTGACTCATCGTCAGACTAACGATAAGTACACCTGGAAGTAGAATCGTGTTTTAATGTACCGTCAATGGAAATATTGGTCGCTGCTGTTCAATCGAAAACAGGAGGCCACTCATGCAGTGCACGTTGACGTTGATTACCAGAGATCGGTGAAACTCACGAGCTGATCGACGATCGTGGGTGAAAGAAACGAACCAGAGAGATGAGCGTGATGCAGGTGATGATCAGGGGAGAGAGAGAACGACGGCAAACTCATTTCCATGTTCAGTTCCATGTTCACCTTTCTCTAAGAGTCACACATTTCACGCTATCACAATGGCAATAATAGCCTTTTAATGGGCGCCATTTCGGCGGCCAGAATCGGGATGCCAAAATTGCATCGATCGAACAAAATTAGAAGTTCATTGACGGTATGGTACAGGTATTTCGAAATGGATGCGTTCTCTCGGTATCTGCAAATCAGCATCGTCGTAATTAACGTAGTAGAATGTCACTCAAATCCTAGTTGACAACGGTAATGCTCAGCTGGGTGTAGATAATTTATTTGTTCAACTCTCTACGCCTAGCCCTCAGCACTTGGATCACTGTCCATCATTAATTTAATTGAGTTGTTACCGTAAAAGTGCATCGAAATTCATCGCAGCATTCATAGGACAATGCAAATACCGATGTGTGCCGTGAATATGAAAGAATGTGAGAGAGACGCGTTCACGAGCACGGGCAGGCAATAAAGCATCGAAGTCACGTCGTACATGATGGCAAAAATAATTGACAATAAAAATATGAATCTTTAATTATGTGTATCTGCACGTCGGCACTCGTCTGGGCGGCTGTTTCATTTGCGATGCTCTGATAACCAGTCCATGGCTTCAGACGTGTTAATTTCGACGACGATAAAACATTTATTCTAGAGAAACGTTCGGGCTGACATTTCATTGATGAGAGACAGTTGAAATCAGGAAAATTTTCTGAAAATTGCAAATCCACTGATGATGAAATGACAGTGACAGTGGCCAGGAGGGGTCTATCATGTAAACACATAAGTAGGAATCTACTTATGACATTGGACAAGTACATTAATAACTTGCAAAGCGATGTTTAGCTGTTGTCACTGAACACAATTTTAAAGTATTGAAAAACTTGTCATGTGAATGCAGTGCATCATCTCAATCATCTCAATCCACTGTTCATAAATCGGCTCACTGCTATTGAAAAGTGTTCGGCCGAACACTTTTGACAATCAGACGCGATGACAAAGAGATTGATGGTTGTAATTCATTTGGGCATCTCCGCAAAATGAAATGAAATGAAATACTGTACACAAATGAGAACATGTACATGTAATACTCTTGTCACTGCATTTCCCGCCAGCAAACTAGGTTCTCAACGAAATGCATATTATTTCGCTGCCTGTCAATCACTCGGCATCATTCTGACAAGCGCTCAACGTCTAGTTAGGTGAGCTGAATTTAAAAAAACAGATATCTCAATCGTAGTGTAAGTTTAGAAAAACAAATTCGATGCGATCCCATCAGAAAAATCTGCACCGACCATCGACACCGATGATTAGCTGTTTGAGTTGAGAGCAAAGCAAACTGATTTGCGGCGAGAACAAATAAAATTGCTGGTTTTCTGCAGCGTGTTTTGTGCTGTCTGACACGCTGCAATTAGACCCATATTTCAATTGGAGACCCACTAATGCTGTCTGTCAGCGAGCTGGACAGCTCTCTGATCTCTCTCTGATCTCTGGGAAAAATCACACCGATAATTGCATATGATTGGTGAAAACGGCGTCAAAATTCTTTATCGATGCTGCCGATTTTTTCCTCTCAGGTTGCAGACTGCACAGAGAATTCGTGATGTAATGAAAGCTACGACACGGGGAATCCAATGACACAAACTGGTAATCAAGAATTCGATTTGCTACGTGGTTTCGATGGTGGTGGCGAGACTGTAAGAAGAGAGCAATTCGTTGTTCATTTCGTATGATTCGATGAGAGACGTGCGAGGAATACGCAAACAGAACACACACAAATATCGTCGTCGCGATGAGAAATCGAGAAATAGAAAGTGAATAACGAAATCCAGAAGGTTTACAAGTCGAAACTCTCTCTCCTGGACAGCATCATCACAATCTATGGCGATGATTAATAACGTGAAACCGGCTTAATGAGTGCAAATCAGTGTCGATTCCAATTACGTCCGAAAACATAATCATTGTGCAACAGAGATCGTCAAGAATCGGCCATCATTAATTATGTGGTAATTTGCGAGCCAAGCTTCTGTTTTAGAGCATCGACTCGATTACTTAACTGGGCATCAAACTGGGATTTGGCAACCTTGCAAATCGCTAATTACGTTTCTGGAATTGAAGTTCACAGGATCCCCAAAATCAATCATATTAGCTTGATGAAGCGAGCGAACAAGTCGCGAATTTCTCAAGAGAACGACGAAAGTTGATCGCAGAGAAGCAGCTCGACAACCATTTTTCCTTGTCTTCGGAACAGTTTGACACTCACAAATGATTGCCATTCACTTGGCCACCGTCGAAGGACCATCATGAGCCGTCATTGGTAATGATGACGACATTGACGGCGAGCACGAATTGTTCCCGGCACGTAAAGGAAGATGTCGATCGGATCGGCATTGATAGCGTGCTGGCGGCACATCGAATGCATGCCAGGTAGGTACTTAGGTAACTTACTGAACTCGTAACGTTCGTGTTACGTGACAAAAACATTTTGTAGAGGAAATTATTACATGAAATAACGTCACCAATTCGAATCTTGTTATTGGCACAGTGCTCCTGCTGCTCATTCTTTCTGTCTGCCTGCCTCACGTGTCATTTACCTGATCTGTCTGATAGTCTTTTCTCTCTCTCTACCTGTGTGATCCGCATCATCATAATCATGACACCGAAAACCCGCATCAAATTCTCGCTCGGCCCACACAATCATTAAATGCATGTATTGTTCATTTCATGTCCTCTACTCTCCATGCATTGTAGTTCAGCCGAGTTCGTACCACTGATTTCGTTTTAATGTTCAACGATCACACGCACATGGACGCGAAGAATTTGTGCAAAAAGTGCGCAATTTACTTGTCACGGTTAACGAGTAAGCGATTAATTTTGTCACATAATTTCTGACGAAATTGATGATCGCCATTAATCAGCGTCACCCAGATCTGTATTTTGGACATTTGCATAATTTTGCCTCATCGCTATGTCTGCGAACAACAGAGAGCGGAGAGCAGAAATCGAAGCGCTTCACGTTCGGCATTTTCCTGTCTGTCCGGTAATTACGCCTAAATTACGCGAGCTCCGAAATCAGTGAACGTCATGAATTTATTAATAAAGCGACGTTACATAAATTTTCATCCCATCTCACATCAGATACGCAACATTGGATGGCGAGGCGCAATGCAAAATCGCTTACGAAGTGAGGCAGAGATGGAGAGAGAAAAGCGATGAGTGAGCAAATGGCGAACACGATTTATGAACGGCGAGAGACAAGAAAATGATTGCGATGTCGATGATCGCGTACAGAGGAGGAGGAGGAGAGAGGAATTATGTGATGCTCGGTGATGGGTGATGGTGAATGTGGATGTTGGGCGAGATGCGCGCTCATGTCTGATGCGGAGATGGAGATGGAGAGCTTCGGCAGCGAGTAGAACACGAGTAATGCGGCACAAACTCACTAAGGAAATTGAGTTTCGGGGTTCCTCCTCATCACCACGCCTTTTATTGGGTTTATATAGCGGTACGAATCGAGAAACATTACCGTGATGGCTGGCACCGAGCACGATCCAGTATAGAGCAGATGCTGAATAGAGCGCGTTTATTGTGATTTGCCCGAAGTGAAGTCATAAATGCGAAACAGAGATTACCTGGGATCACGGTGACGACGATCACTGATGAGCCGAGAAATGAGCAACGGAAATTCGCTCATCACACACAAGACGAACACACACAACGAAAAGGCAATTTTGGAAAGAGAGAACGAAAAACTGAATGCAGGGCACATTTGGCGAAACAAACATCACAGTAAGATGGATTCGTGGTCTACGTGAGCGACGTTGACGTCCATTTACGACCCACTCGTGCGTGCCGGACACGTATTCTGCTTCATATTCCATACGAAACCACCAAATTTCTGCCTGCCTGCCTGCCTGTTTTCTGCCGCTCTTCGTTACTAACTATTGCCAAGAGACGAAGTGATCACATCACGGTGTCGTCCCATACACATCAAATATTTCGCATGACAATGCAAAAGTCAAACTTGTGTCGGCTCCTCCAACGCCGAATGGCGATGGCATCGAATCGACAGCACGTCGCGCGCTAAACATGACATTAAATTATTACATATTCACCACGATAAAAAATTGTTGTGCACGACAACGAGAGCCAGCGATGGATATTATCAGAGTAGCAGTTTGTCGGTGATGCGATAAATGATTTCTCAATTAAGTTTGTCATTATCGCGACGATTGTTTTCCCGTATCAGACCTTACTTCTTTCATTCGAGTCTGCCACTCATTCAGGTTGAAATGCAATTGCGAAAAGCGGACAAGGCTTCAGATTAGGAGTAATTATGAAGATGTAAGATGTGATAGATTCGTTTTTATTCCTAACATGGGCCAAATATGCGCACACATTATCAATGAAACTGAATCACGAACCACGCGCTGGCCTTTCGTAGATTGCGTTCTATAAAATTAATGCAAATTTTTGTGCAGGTAGGTAACGTGCCGCACATGTGAAAAACCGAATTTTGTGGACGCAACAACGCGTCACACATCCAAAATTGCCACGAGCTTTACTTTGGAGGGTACGCAGAATTACCGACGCAGAATTACCGATTTTGGGTGGGTCTCGAAATGAAAAAGAGAGTGAGAGTGAGAGAACATCGACATTAGGACTGCGATCACTTTCTGACAGCGCTTATTACTAGACGACAATTTTCAACTCATCACAAGCCAGCGATCTTCATGTGTTAGCTTCAAACACTTGGATCAGACAATGATCAGGGAGCTGTTCTAGCCTAGTCAAGGTGATTTAAAAACTTCGACAATCAATGAGAATATCGTTAAAATTTTCTCAACCGGCCAACACGGACACAGGTCACGAGTCACGACATATCGATGACCTTGAAACTTGATCGACGTTCGGCTACAAAAAGACTCGTCACAATTCGATTGGCAACTGCATCACAAGAAATTTGCCGTGCACTTGATCAAAACAGGTGATTTAGAACAATATCACGGAACAGTTGATGAGATAATGATAGAAAAAAACCTTAAATGCAGGATGGGGTAAATCAGTGCACCTTGGAAGAGAACGAGTTGTGAGACTCGACCAGAAAATGTCGCTCATCGATGCGAGAAATGTCTTGTTAATATGCATAATCATCGTAACTTGGAAGACGCAACGTAAGGAGAGCAAAATATTGTTCTCAATGCATTCTCATCACAAATTCGCACCGTCTGTCGGTGTAAAAAACCTCGAAGCAGAGCACACACAGCAATCGATTTTCTATCACAACACTAAAGAGTGAAAAATGACGAATTTTAGGTTTTAACAGCCACGTCACACGAAGAATTCACAAAAGCCATGCAAAAACTTGCAACAACATGAAACTTGCGTCTCCGTTGACAAGTTCCTCGGCACAGGTAAGAATCGGGAGATCATTAAAAACGAATTTAAGGCTCGCGGAGCAACACACGATCGATGTTGCGCGAGTGAACACTCAATGGAGATACTCGAAGAATAGAGAAAACGTAGAGAAGGACATCAGCGAAAGAATGAAGGAACGGGGAGAGAAAGTCAGTGGAATGGAGTGGCTGAGAGCGAGATAAGACGGCTAATTATAGAGGCATCATTCGATATCACGAGTCACATCAACATGTGCAATGCCCAACACACCACACCGGAGACCTGGGAACAGAGACGCGAGAAAAACCAGAGACCAAATACGTCCAAGAGATCAGATGAGGAGCCGGCACTATGAGAATCATGGTCCTTATGAGATCAGCGTCGTCGCGAAAGTTATCGTTACGAATGTCAAATCGAATGATTGATGAGCCAAAACTGTTTTCTACAGGGTCACGAATCGTAACGAATGAGGAGAACATGGCAAGAGGTGCAACCAGGAGAAGGAAACGTAGGAAAAGAGAACGAGAAGCGAACGTGATTTGTGATCTCAGTCTCATCATCTGCCGTGGTTAGATTTGCTTGAGGTGCTCAAAACAACGATATGAATGCGATTCAAATTGGAAACTTATCGAACATGCGGAAAGACGAAGGAGAAGAGGAGAGAGAGAGGAAAGGCGAGCCTGAGGAACATATTGACAAAGAATACCGATCACACGATATCAAAGCTGAGCCGAACACGAGCAGCAAGTTGATGGTATGCGGTCGCGATCGAGCGGCGATACCAGTAGACAAATTACTGCCTAATTTATATGGCAGCCAGATAGATGCGCTCTCAATCGGTCTTCATACTAAATCAAATCTGGCGATGGGCTACATCCACTGAGTTGGCCTCGACTCTTCACTTAACTCACGGCTCAGCTCGGCTCAGCTCAGCTCAACACGAACAACAAGAATTTCGCTATCCACACACACACTCATGAAACATAAACTCCAATCAATCATAGTGTAAATTTCGAAATTATATGCTGCAAAAGATTTCATTATCATGTCAACCACACGAGTTAAAACATAGAATTTGATACGGACATTGAATGAAATTAAAGAGCTCTCGGTGGTGAGCAGCTGAGAGCTAAGATTGAAGTGGAGAAGAAAATCGACTTCTAGTCGGGCAACGAACATGGACATGATATCAGCAGATAATGCATCGGATCAGGATGAAAAAGAAGCAGAGATCAGAGATCAGGTTTCTCAATGAATGGTTTGAGTGAGGATATGCAAATTTCGCTCTACTCAACTCTACGTCCATCTCGTAATCATGGTTGAATCATGGTTGCGTTTCGCTCAGATTCACACAGGGCTGAAGTAGCAGCAAAACAAAAACCAAACACCAAATTAGATACGATCTAAAGTTCGCATTTGGCATTCACGGCGATTATTCAAATGGCGAGAGCGCTCAAAATTAAAACCTGTGTTTAAGAATTACTTCAGTTCTGATTGCATATTCATTCGGTCGGCTGTTGATGAGTATTCTCTGTGTGGCTTCTCGCCCAAATGAGAGACCTCCGCGATGCTGATCATGGTGGTTCTTCTTCTCGTGGCCCCTCTCTGTCTGTGTTTCGATGCCTTCATGTCGGCAGAAGAAGCATTTTTACACGTTGCGCTATCTTCGTCCGACTCGCTAATTCGCGCTCATTAAACTCGCATCAACAGCGTGATGTTTATTTTGCGCATCACACTCCAGCCGAGGCCAGAAGAACTGCGTACTTATAATGGCGACACGTTGCGGCTACAATTCTGTGCCATGCCATTGGACCCAACTCACGATTGTGGACGAAATTAAATGCAAAATCAGTTCGAATTCTTTGCCGGCCGTAAGTTATCATCAACGTTTCGCTAATGCTAATTGCGTTCGATTAATCGCACCGATAAAAATCAGTTCACGTCTCGTACTCGAAATTCATGTACTAGAAATTCACGTCTACATTGGGAATATCATAGCCCATATCATTGTCTGTCTGCCTGAATTTCCATGAGTGATATCATTACACTTAATGATGATTTCGTGGCATTTGAAAAGACGACAAGCAGCAAAATGCACAAAACTCGAACGAAAAAGAAGAGGAAAAGGGCGTTTAACGTTTATAGCCAATTAATTATCGTGGCCAAACGTCTATCGGTGAAGAGCGAAATAAGAGAGCCAGAAAGAGAAATCGAGCGACTATGCGACTATATTTCATGCGATACATGAAATATGAACCACGTTTCAGATGTTCGCCAGATAAAGTATTTAACAGAATAGCCAGACAAGGACCATCGACATGTGATTGCTGCTTTCATGTTCTCGTTCTTATTGCTGTTTCATTCATTTGGCATGCTCCGAGCGGCTAATTGCAGGTATGCAACCAAGGTAACAATCGCGATTGTTCCATCATCTCGGCACGTGATGGTGATTTCTGCGCGTCTCACTCCGTGTGCTGCCTGCTTCAATTGCATGTTACTTAATAAATGTTTGCACCTGCCGCTATTTTGCATCAACTGCCGAAGAGAATCGCTATGAGACTTAAAAGAGCTTGAAGAACATCTCCGAAGTTTAGGCGTCTTCTTGAGATGCGATCCTTTTTTGTGTCCATCATCGCACTCGAATCCATCATCGAATCGATGACGCCTCGCGGATTCGCAGAGATATTCTCTGTGTGTGTTGACATCGTTCCAGGAAAATCTCGCCCATCAATTTTTTCTCTCTACCGTCTTTGTTATCAGTTTACGCGCATGAATGAGCTCGGAACATAACTTTGATTTTAGATTCAGACAAACTTATTTTGACAGATCATCGTCGTCATCGCTTGACTGTAAGGTAATGAAGTACGAACACTATCAGAATGAAGCTCAAATCCATCGTTCAAAGTGAGATTTCGCCGATACTCAATCGGACATTGGCGACAACCGACCGTTCGACTACGAGAAAATGCATTTAATAGAAATCAGGAAATCTCATTTAACGGGAGGTATGATACCCCAGGTATCCATCAAACACGGGCAACATCTGTAACAAGGATCTCGCGACTCCTGTTCATTAGGCGCTCAACAGAACCAAGTCGGTCGGACCCGAGCCTGGATTCTGGATTCGAACGAACCGGAACGAACACAACAATACAATAACACTAAATACATAATGCTAGAGTTTTGCAAGATAATGAAAAGGAAGGAGAGAGGCGAAATTCATCAAAATCTCATTTCCGCTGTCAGCGTCGGCAGCCGGCCCGCAGATTGCAATTGCCCGAATCATTTCGGCTCGGGTGCATAATTTGCGTACCGTGGCAATTGTTGTGTATCGCGTCAGATAAGAGCAATTTGACAAAACTTAACTAGGTGTACGAGAACAGAAGCGATTAACGAGCTGTGTGTCTGTCTGTGTGTCTGTCTCGGTGCATTATTACGGCATCTTGGAGCGATGGAATGTGGCCTCAAATGCATCACTAACGACACGGCGATAATTTTCAATTGCCGGCCCGTCTTGCTGTCGAGGAATTCTATTTCGATTATCTGCCAAACGTCACTCACTCACTCCAGAGAGTCCATTTAAATGAAATCAGGGCTGGCGAAATGATACATCGAAAATACAGCGCACTGACATTTCCTGACGTACTCTCTAAATACTAGACAGCGAACATGACAGTGAGTTAGGTAATTTTGACAAATGTTCACTCGCCGTCCCTCTGTTCGGACTTACAGATACGTGGCATCATTAAAATATGGGAGACAGTTCGTAATTTGTAACATCATTTAGATCATTAACGGCATCATCAGCCATTATTGTCTTGTCGACGAAATGACGGTCGGCTCGCTGTTCTCACTTGTCGGCCAGGTTCGGTTCGGTTCACCATCATCACCACTCGACTTGGCACCGGGTCGCGTCGACATAGTTATCACCATCACACCATCATCATCATAATCACATCACAATGAATTTGAGATTCTCAGCTCGCTCGGCTCGTTGATGGACTACTAATTTTGACAGCATATTTTTGCGGCTCTCGCCCAACAGGTGTAATAATTAACGATCGCATGCTGAACGCTAGATTTCGTGATGGTAACGATTTGAATTCGTTGAGTGTTGTGCTTAGATTGTGAGAGTGATAATCATATTTGGAGTAGGATATTTAGGTGAAGGCAGTGAGTGTTAGACGAAAGAGATACTCGACCGGGTACGTGCGAGCGAGAAATGGGCGTGGAGAGGAGACCCAAAATTGTGCTTATCACGAAGAGTGGGCACAACAGAATTGAGACCATCAACGGGATGACACGCGACACGACAGACAGTATTGATAAGGATGAGGATGAGGATGCAGATGAAGATGGCCGGTAGTGAAGTGATGCAACTGGCGCTGTCCCGCAAAGAGCTCGATTAATCGATGATCGAGCATCATTATCGCAAATCGATCGTCGCTTCACTCGTCTAGCCATGACTCAGCTATTTCACAACCTACAGTCGGACAAAGTAAGTTTGTCCGATAGCGGGTACTTATCGGAATACTCGCGAGTACTCGCTCCGTGAATGAGCGACTCGATGCACGAGGATCGCTGCGCAACCCTGCAAGTGTCCGTTGTCCGTCTTACTCACAGTTCACTAGCGACTCATCACTGAGTACTCGCGAGTATTGATATAAGTAACCGTTATCGGACAAATTAAGTTTGTCCGACTGTACCTACCAGCTCATATACGGCAAACTGTCGTCTCTCATTTCCCACAGTCGATTTCTTTTCATTTCCCACATCTCTACGATATCTCTACGAATTAGTTCGGTCTTCAGGGCATCGTCTTGAGGCAAGAATCGACTTATTTCCATCTAGGTAACTGTTTCTCGTTCTTGTGTCGTAAGATAAGTGACTTAAGCGTCGAGCAGGTCAAAAAGCAGACGTCGTGATCAAGGTCGATCAAGGTGATCATCAACAGTCACGATCGATCATCGTCGCTGCTTACAGGTATGATCAATTGAGCGGTTGATCAATGTCGTGAACAGTACTCATTGCAGTGGCGACTATTCGATGGACACATCGACAAAGAAACCTAAAACTTTCAATATTCAGACCCAGACTACTCTCGATATTCACACCCAGACTGACGAATTTGACGAAATCGAAACGGAAGCCAACAAAACTAAATCGACGACCACGACCATGACGCCGGAGAAGCCGAAGGGGCGTCCACAGCCGACGCCATCCCAGAAGTTCCGCACCTTCGTTTCTGAACCGATGAAAGACAAACCGGTCAAGGAACTCCCAGGAGTTGGTGACGCGCTCAGCAAGAATATGGTAGAGAAGGGCTACGATAAGGCCTACATGGTGCTGGGTCACTTCTTGGAGAACAAGAAGGACAAGAAGCAATTCATCAAGTGGTTCAAGCAAATCAGCAAGGCCAATGAGAAGCAATCCAAGGAGTGCTACGATTGCCTGGCCGAGTGGTGCGATCAGTTTGTGTAATTTGACCAAATTTATAGCATCTGTCTTCGCCACCATCTCTACAAGGATGGCATAAATTAAAATTTACGCAATTTAATAAGAATATTTCGGTGGCGTCCGTAAATCTGTCGACTTTGTTACGAAACAGCGAGACATCTTCGGTACTGAGAAATTATTGGCGTCTTGTCCAGAATAGGAA
The DNA here is from genome assembly GCA_022876805.1 of Osperalycus tenerphagus. NCBI lineage: Eukaryota > Metazoa > Arthropoda > Arachnida > Sarcoptiformes > Nematalycidae > Osperalycus > Osperalycus tenerphagus. The sequence goes on along the minus strand of JAGGCA010000004.1, from coordinate 56,125 downwards.
TATCAGAATTATGAAATTGGGCTTACCTTGAAAGTAGCTCTTCGTTCGTAGGTACGAGACGCCGAGTCTGAGTATTGACCTGAATGAAACGAGATGCCATTAAATTGCGTGCTTTGACATAGCAAGCATCGCGACTCGCAAATTGCGAGCGTGATCGGGAACGCGGAGGTGGATTAACCGCTGACCGGTGTTTGAGCATGGCTCGGAATTCAATCGAGAAGGACGGCGGAAGACACTCGGCAAGCGGTGATGAAATGAGGGCTTGATCAGTGAACTTACAGTTTGTCCAGTTTTGAAAGCACGCTTTGTTCGTATGGCAAGAGACTGGCCAGCATATCGAGTTCGGCATTGAGTCTCTCGCGGTGTCTCTTCGATGGATTCGATTTCGTTTGTCCGTCTTTCGGCTGCACTCGAACACTGGTGAAAGACAAGAAAACAATGACAAACTTTACGTTGCGACAATCCACTCAACCAAATCATTGTGTGATGGTCACTCAAGTGAGCATCAAATCAGCAGTGAATATGCCCGGTCGCATGCATTGTCTGTTAATTGGATTACGCCAAATAATGTAAGCTTCTTTGTGTGTGTATCTCAATTATGAAATGTGGACATTGAAGTTGTCCACTTGATGAAGATACGAATCTGGCAAATTGGATTTGCTCTCGACAACGACTCGCTGAATTTCGTAGCATGAATTATTGAAAGCTTGC
>JAGGCA010000004.1:40464-54012 GCA_022876805.1 Osperalycus tenerphagus | reverse complement strand
ATAAAATATATTTATGCGTGTGTACACAAAACATGAGGCCGAACGGGCACGAACCAGACGGCTTACAAGGCGCACCAGTGAACATGGAATAAATTAGCGAAATTACCGAACTTATCGAATGATATAGAGTGGATTTCGACTCAGGGCGCCATTCCTGGTGCTGCTTCTTTGTCTCCATGTGATCTGCCGTCCGTAGAGCGCGGCAATTAATTGATATTGAGAAAGGCCAGCAGATACACACGCATATAGGCTTGAATATGCCTTCGGCAAGCCGGCTGCTACCCGAACTGTTGGAAGTCCGCTCACTCATCGAGCGAGTTAGGTAAACTAATTCACTCGAGCAGCATTTTTATTTATGTTTATTGCTTATGTCTCTTTTTCCTCTGCTCGTCTCCATCGCAAGCCAACCGACAATGTTCTGGACGCGCATCGCATCATAGCCAGCTCGTCGCTCATCGTCGTAAACTACACACCGAACTCTGCTAAGAACATGAAATTTCCAGCTAATTTCATCTTACCTCTGTTGATATATCGCCGCCATAATGAGCGTTGCGCTTTTTTCGTTCTCACAGACAGAGAAGGACCGAGAGAGAAAATTTCGCTGAGTTAATTACGAGAAGGGTTTCCCGATGGTGCAGTCGCCGAGCATCGGAACGGAACCCGTCGTGTGCGCGACAAATTGATGCCATAATTTCACATGTCAAACGGCAACAAATAAATCGCAATAAACTTGGCGGAATATGCACGAGAGACGGACAACAGAAGTGCGATGGCTGTCGAGATGGGTGCATCCAGACGACAACAATCAACAGGAACATAAACGTTCAAACAGCATGTTCAGTCAATTATCTCGTTGCCGGTGCACCAGTAATGCAATTAAGCACATTTTACGAGTTTGATTAACTAAAGTAGCGAAATGTCGCTGAGTGAAGCTGAACGGGTCGCAACGAGGTGGTCGAGTGTCGTTCAACCAGGGAAACGAACACAAGGCAAGAGAGCAAAATCTCACATTTCGGTCTAGTTTGCTTTACCTGGCACGTCGATGAATTAGCGATGTTTCATGTCCCACACAATCGATGTGTTATTGGCAGACGATCTATGAGCCATTTGCCGATCGGCTCCGAAATATTGAACTAAGCAAATGAAAGCGTTGCGCAAGATATTTGAAGGTGTGATACGATGACGATGACCGCATTGCAAACGTGCGAATTGAGGAACGAACAAATTCGTAAAATGCGCTCGTCGGCTGGCGACGAACGAACATATCGACCTGTCTCCACACGAGTGGAGAAAAATGAATGGATGTGCATAGAGGTGGCCTCTCTAATGATGTCCACATCGAGATTCTCTCTCTTCATCTGTGTAAGAGGCCTGTGAGGAAGAAGTGCCAAGAACTTCACTCTCACCTCACCGTTTTGAGCGAGTTTTCTGGGTTTCTCATCCCGAAAGAATGTTGACCACGGCTCTGAGCGACTCCCTCATTATGACATTTTAATCGCAGCTTTGCGAACCGAATTCATCGAGCAACTCAACACAGGGAGTAAGAGAGAGGCACACATCCCGAAAGCGAAAGTCACCAAATTAAATACTATCTCCGAATTTGAATTGTATTTAAGTGCGCATTAGAGTTTAAACTTTGAAACTTGTTGCAAACATGTAGGTACGGAATTAAACGTGATTATTAACTTTGTTGTAGGTACAAGAATGTGGCTCGGAGGAGGAGAAGAAGAAGCAGGAGCACAACACAGGGCAGCCCGAGTACAAAATATTAATCACTGCGCTATTTGGATGGCCTACAGCGGCATTTCTGCATTTTATATGCACATACAAGCAACTGAACAGAACACAACTCACATTCAACAAGAATGCCGAGAACGAGAATGAGAACAAGAACGAAGAGAAACTGACGACAATCATCATCATTACCATCATCAACTCTTGCTGGCTACATATATCAAAGAGAAGTGTTCGAGACTTAGATGAATGGCCACCGCATTAATCTATTCATTGCTATGCCTGCCAGGTATCTGAATGTATTCAACAACACACAATTCAGATCGTTGTTAATCAAACACGAGCCGGGTTAGCAGCATAGGAAATAGTCGAACTCTTGAGTTGATTCGGACAGGTAGAACTGGCACGTCCGAACAGAAACTGACGATGTTGACTGGACATTGCGATTGAAATCGCTTGTAAATTTGCTGCCGCTACTGAATACGTAAGCAGGTGAGCCGAACTGTTACCAGGTGTCAGGTTATGTAATTGATATACTCATAGATTCATGAATTCAGCACTCTCTCAAGTCGATGAAGTGCCAAGCCCGCGATGGTGACGCCGAGCACACACCGAACACCGAACACCGAACGCTCTGCCATAGTTGACGAATGAAGAATCGACCATATGAGAAAGGTTAAACTAATTTGTTAGAAAAATTGCTTTCGTATGACCCGTCATAATCAGTTATCATGTTGTGCATCTTCATTTTCGTCTTCCTCTTCTAGTTCTTTCTCTCATCATTACGGCGATCGCATCGAATCATCATCAACTAGAGTATTCTCTCTCTCATTAATAAACATCGCGAAATTTACGCAGGGAGGAGTTGAGAAAGTCTAGAAATTATCATCCAACGTATAGAGTTAGATAGATACGAATATCCATCAAGCAGAGGACACTTGCAGTTAGAAACGAGAATCTTTTCCGCTCAACTTCGCACATCGTGATCGTGTTCGATTCGTGGGCAATGAAATCGTGTAAATCATAAGCAAACTGACCGGACCATGGCAGTGAGGAAGAAGTAGAAGAAGATATACGTTTGGCCGTAAGGTGAATATGTAGTTATGACGTTCGCCAGAAATGCGTTTTCAGCGCGATGTTATCATCGATAGATCGCCGTCGAATGCATTTGACGTGATCGTCTTCAGACTTAGACTGCACAGCTAGTCCGCCAGCCTTCTCTTACCCACGAATTAAATGTCATTGAATTTGTTTTGCATTTTAAAACGCGCAACGACTTCACGATAGTGAGTCGGGGCCATGAACCTTCTCTTTCTTCACGTTGCCTACCACTCGGCATCGATGATGGCGAGCCAAACATATCAATTACCGATCGTTCAGATAACGCTACGTAACCGAAACTGAACACCATCATAAGTTACCTGCATGCGTAGTCGAAGACGGTGAGCGAGCACAAACAAGACTTGAATGTCAATTGAAAATCGATGCCTACTTGCTGCTAAATACAGCTCGCCGTGTATTTCAATACGTTTACATGATCGTCGTCGAGTCGTTCCCAACTACTACTAACTAACTAAATGGTCCTGGAGAAATTGTGCCACTGCCAACATCGCATTGCATGATTTAACTCATCATCGTCGAACTGCTCACCGACGATGTTAACAGTGTTAGGCATGCATGTTCGAGATAATCGCGCGACGAACGCGATACTCAGAAAAAGAAAATCGTGCTGGAATCAAATTGATTTCTCAAATTGATTTCCATCGTCGCGACTCGCGAGTTCGCGTTCGACACGACAAATTCGCGTTACTCTCGCTGCTCACGCGTCCCAACAAGCAATTGAAACGAGAATTAATGCACGAAGACGATGACGATGGTGCTGGTTTGCTAGTAGAGCAAATGAACGCAGACAGACAATGTGGTCGGAGGGCGAAGTGCCGAAATTGAGCCATGCACATTCGCGTGGCGCGATGATGTCCTGGAACACGATCGAGGACCGTCATGCGACTGAGAGATGGATGCCCGACAAATGAATGGGAATCGAGTGCATAACTGATGAAAATGGTAAAAACGCAAAGCAAGCAATTGGTGATGATACATAGAAGAGCAGAGGAGCGACGCCGAAACGCATTTTGGAGGCAAACTAATGCAGACACGAAACAAAATAAGTTACACGAAAGTTTGCCTTACAGTCAAACATGAGCAGCACATCCGTGAAGAACCGATGGCCGAACCATCGAGTGCATACCTAACGAACGTATAAAACGCTCTGTTGCCGTGATCACGATATTCATACCAATCATCTCCCTCGTCGATGACGAGTCCAGTTCTGCCAAATGCTGCCAAATGGTTCTCTCAAACGTGTCAAACGATGCAGTCCGTATCTGTCTGTCAACTTAACACCTTTATCGCTATCTAACTGGTACGTCGAACGCGGAATTAAGTTCCCAGAAAATCTCTAATTGCTTCGGTGCTCTATGGATGTGAATATAATCTCCATAAATCTGGAATTGTGTCACTTCTGCGTGAATTCTTCTGCGATATCGCATCTTGCATTTCTTGGTGGCCTTAATGCGTCAACTAATCAAGAACGACGCCCGAGTCGGATTACTTCTCGAATGAGCAGAACAAGAGAATAATGGACGAAGAAATGCGATTTGAATGCGACCACGATGATGACGGATGTTGGTCGCGTAACAGACATGCTGAGAGAATGCAACTCATGTATGTCTCGTCAGTTGATCAACTCTAAACTCTACCTGTCGTGGATTCAACATGCTAAGACCTTTCATCAGTGATGGTAATCTTGATCTCATCATCATTATGATGATGAGCGAGTCGTACTTAGCATCTCGCCGAGACTGGCCACAAATCAAAATGGATGACGCAATAAATTACAGGGAAAGAAAGAAGAAGAGTGTGTAGCGAATTCACCACCAGTGGAATTCTCAACTCCGTAATCAGAAAAAGGTAAAATTAAAAACAGATGAAATGGCGATGCGATGCTCTGATCCGTTTGGGTTTAGGTTAGGGTTAAATAGCGATCGACACGGAACGAAAAAATTTGAATACCGAGAACAGCGTCTGGTGAATGTTTTGAATACTTTTTGATGACAGCGTGTAAGAGATTGTTGGCCACATATGAATATTAAACGCGATGTGAGGTTTGTTTGGGAGACGGGCAAGAAATGAACGCTGCCACTTGTTTAATGATAAACAGGAAACTTGCCGAAAGGCTTCCAACAACGAAGGGTCGGTCTGGGAAGCTAGAAAGCGGTACTCAAACACACAAGAAAAAGAGCGAGTCAAAATCGGTAGCCCTCAGGTGCACTTGCCGACTACTGCCGGAATCAGCCAGGTGATATCAGCCAGGTGATATCAGCGATCGAGGCCGCCACGAACTAAACTTGCACTGAAAATTGCATAATAATTCGAGTGCTGTGGCGATAACAAAAGAGGGGCGACCTGCGACTGGACCTGCGACTTGAGGCAGTCTTAATTCGCGATCATCGCACTGATCGCGAATCATCTAATTAAAATTCACACTCGCAACGATGATTTAGTTCCTGATTTTGCCGAGATTCGGATCGGGCGCGAGATAGAACAACGAAAGGCTGTGCACCTATTTTGGTCATCAGTCAATATCAATAATGCATAATGCTTACGTCGGGCTACCAAAATGCGCCGCTCGGTGCATAGGAACTGCCAAAAGAAGTGATAATATAACGAACATGATAACAATCAATGATTGAGCGATTCAATGCTCGCCAATCGGGCCTCGAGCGCTGCTCACTCATAATAATAATAAAACTCGAGTCGAGGGCGAACGGCTCTGAACATGGCCTGAAAAGGCTGTTAATCATAATCGGAAGAAATATTAGTCCGAGTCAACGTTTGCTGCATGACTTATTAACCTGATGATTTTCATGCAATACAAGCGAGATCTGACTTCTTCACTTCTTACCACCGATGCAGTTTCTCAAATGGGTTTTTAATCATTTTCGAGTTACTTGCAGGCTGTTTTTTAGCTAGAATTTTTCTGCATCGTTCTTCTCATGAGAAGAATTTTTCTTGTTGAAAGTTAGCAAGTTTTCCAGTTTGATTTCGCTTAAATCTCCCGTCTCGTGAATCCACTTTGATTATGTTGAGTAGTGAAGTGACGATCGTGATGCAATCGCGCTCGCACTGCGATCTCTAATCAATGGTATTTAAATTTATAATTTTTGACGATAAGAATATCAGAATTCGAGAAATTCTCCTTCAGCCCGCTTCCTTTCCCCGTCAGCAGGCTGAATTTGAAATAGTCGAGCGTCTAATGAAGTGAGTGTCGAGCTGGTAAAGTAAGCCAGAGCTTAATAATAAAACGGCTTTGCGATTCCAAAGTAAGTTTAAAATTGGTCATTTAACGTCAATTAAAAGCAAGATTTGGTCGTTGCACATAAATATGAAGAAGTTGGAATCGATGAGCGAACTTGGTCAGTTGTCAGGCCGAGAACCTTGCGAAGAGCGTGGACACACGTATAGATATTGATAGTAGAGTTAGCAGAGTAAACATCTCCTGATGCGGCCTGCCCGATGTGATCACAGACTTATTGATATGCAGGAAGAGACGATCATGCAAACATGTCTGGTATGCACGCAAATTGATTAACAGCCTTTCATGTTAATCAATGGTAATCATTACCGAAGAGTAGCCAACGAACGGTTAGTTGTGACAGTGAGGTAATAAAAATCAATCGCGTTTGATTAACGGGATTTCGAAGCGTCATAAATAATATGGAATAGAAAAAATGCTGAGACATTTTTATGGGTTTTAAGCTGAAGTTAATCAGATTTCAAATGGCCGGGAAAGGAAGAGAAACGAAATCCTATTCCTAATCCCTCCTAATAAGACGAAGAGAAGAAAAAAGTTCAATTCAGAATCCGCTCTTCATTAATAACCGTCATTGCGATTCGATTCGATTCAATGACTCGCCGCTGCTAAGTGATTTAAGTAAAAGCGTTAATGAATCAGGCGAGTGACTACGGTTAATTACTGAATATACGAATTGGACCGGCGGCAATCTTCACACGTGGACCATCGTCGCAGAAGTACATTTCTCGGCTGCTTTTGCCATCACTCCCTGATTGCTTACCTTTTACTGTTCCTTCTGCGGCGTTTTGTCGCGTACATGGTCCCTAAATGGTTCATTTTGAATGCTCTTCTCGTGGCACTCGGTAGCCGATGAAGAGTTGAATACTAATTGTAATGCCGATCACAATGACGACGCTGATGGTTGATAGCCGCGAGTCACATTACGTGTCGTCGTTATCGCGTCGCAGTGGCGGAAGCATTGAATTGACGTTGACACAAAAATGTAGTGTCGATATGTTGATGATGTTCGTGTCGTGTATTCACCTGCAATTCACGTCGAATATCACACCGATTTCGTACGCCGTTCGGTTCAGTTAAGTTCAGTTTGGCGCACATTCAGTTCTCGTTCTCTGCGTCTCCGTCGAGCGTCTGTCGAGCGTTCGACGTTTCGGTCCGCCGTCTTCAAGCGCCGCCCAGAGACCGGTCCCGCGATCGACGATCTTGCGCCCGTTCGTCCGATCTGCGAGGAATCCAATGCCTGACACCGGACTACCTGGATTGGGAATAAATCACAAAAGATGCCGTCATTAATTCCGTTACTGGTTTGTAATTAATCATACTGGGTATTGCTTTCGATTGCTTTCGATTTCTATCGCTTTCAGGCTCATGGAAATTCACGCAGCAGATCAGCAGAATAGAGCATTAAACATGAGGAACAAAGACTAAGAGAGATCAGTAACGGAAATGAACTGGAAACGATGAGATGATCAGAACGAACAACAACGCAACGGAGTCCATCTACGGGTTACGATCAACTTAGCTCGACAAATAAGTTAATGTCATCGATTAACGGTGAACGAGAAATTATATTTACCGTTGCATTGCGTAAAAGAGGATAGGATGGAAATGGGGAACAGAGAAAATTCGACAGGCAATAAAAATCAGTCATCAACGATCGTGGCGAATGTGCACTAATGATAATAGCCGGCAAACAGCTATTTGTCCACCGATCCCGATCCGAAGACCTGATCATGATCATGATGATCATGATCGCCGTTACCGCGATGATTACCTCGAGTGAGTATTTATCATTGTCTTTGTTTCTATGACGACATTATGTTGTGGTGAAATACGAGTAGATTTGATTGCGATGTGTTCCAGAAGATTCAAACCTGAGACTTCAACCTGACGGCAAGAAACTCTATAAGTGGAAAGACAATTTCGAAGTAGAGCAAAAATGGTGAATTTCTTGCATTTTTCTCTTTGCCACGGGACACGATTACGAGATTCTGCTCACATATTTAAGATATCAGACGAAAGGTATCATTAATTGTGCGTTGCATGCAACCAGCCGACATGAGAAAGTGAAAACTCACGAGAACGAAATCACCATTCGATGACGATCGCGGCAACCAATTATTAATTCATGTCCGAATCAGTTTCCTTGCCTATCATTATGGTGCTGATTTCACGATTTGGAGTCGATTTTTCTCGCTCGCTAGCGAAACTAAACTGGGACTTAAGAAAGTGTCACTATATTCGAATGACATGCACTCGGAATGAAACATTGACGAGGAGAATGATCAGAGGAGCAACAAAGTTGATTAGGTGTGCGCACCAAGATGATGAAACCCGCGGAATTAGGCAACTACTGCTGTATGTTGTGAGATGAATGCAACGTTACGAATGACAGAGAGAGTGCCACTTGCAAGTTGCCTAAATGAATAATGAGGGATGACGCCGAATGACAAGCATGGGAAAATTGCCATCTTGAGTTTGTTGGTTTTTGTCATTAGCGTTACGATCTGACAGCCACTCATTGCGGTCATCATCCTATATAATTCGGGCGACAAGGTTCTATCAATGCGCCTCGTTCATTATTATAATGATGCGGATGGGGCTACGAAATATGATCAGCGAAAATGGGCATATCTCAAGAATAAAGCAGAAACTGATGCTGATTAACAAAAGCACAAAACATTGGTCTCAGACATGAAACCGACCCAACTTCCCGTAATTTGCATCATTTTTGTCTCCTTGCCACCTTCCTCTTCGTGCGGTTTGCGGTTTGCCGACATAACACAACAATGACGACGCCATGGCAGGCCTTGTCAGTGACAAGTTGTCAGAAGGCATGAATCTCGTGCATCGAATCATTGATAATAACACGAATTTAAGTAGATTTGCACTTCCTTTCATGGTATTTTTTTTGTTGTTCACTCTTCATAGCACCAACCAAGCGGCGTTCGGATGAAAATGGCAAGACAACGACGAGGAAAACCAAGAGCCAGAACATACGTGAAATAACTGACAGGAATTTTCGATTCCACCATCAATGATGCTGACAAACTGATCATTTGAATAACAATTTTGAGCAATCACCACCCACCGCCACTTACACAGCGATTAAGACATCAGGCGCCAAACTGACCGTATCTAATGAATGCATTTTCCAGCGAACGACACCTGAGGAAAATTCATTACCGAAGTACTTAGGTATGGTGAAGATACAGCTTTTTGTAGCGTCCTCATTAAATAGCTGTGAATGTCGCGTCGCTTGCTGGAATTAGAAGCGGTTCGTGCTATTCACATCGTTATTGTCATTTCTCGCCACCATCGACCAGAGACCGACTAATGTCTAATTTGAAGATGTTTGGGTGTTTAATAAAAACACATTGCACAAGCGACGGTTAATGAGATGAGAACTCACTAATGCAGCCTGAAGTGAAGGCCTACTGCAATTCTGTTACGAAGCTTGCGTGCAAGACTTTCAAGTGAGAAAGTTTTTCAGGCGACGAACAGTAGCGTGAAGATGGTGAGGCTGATGGATAGCTGACGCTCATCGTGAGACGACCATCTCGATCTCGATCTGGCCACCGGGATGTGCAAGTATGTGCATCATCAGCATGAGGGACGACCGTTGAAAATACGAGCGAACTGATGCCGATCTAACGTAGGTCGGCAGCTACTCTGATCCAAAAGTAAAAACTACATGGAAAGTCCGAGGTAGGAAGGCGAGCAGAACGCGATCCACACATGAAACCTAACGGTAAGCATTTTCGCAGCGCCAAACACCCAAATTAGATTAGCCATGCATACTTGATAATGAAATGCATCCAAAGTACACTAACGATGGAAAAACCAAGTGAATCGCTGTCACAAATAACGATTTCCCCAAATCGAAATATATACTTCAAAGAAGTTGTGATGCAAATGCGGCACGTCAGGGCACGAAATGTACAGAACTGAAACAAGCACAAAATTCGATGAAAACAATTTCAGTCTGGACGTGCATCATAATCACACATCGTTGCATGTAAGAATATATAAGCATACATAAACTCAGAATCACACGAAGAGAATGTGGACTTGATGAAAGAAATGAAGCAAAGTAAACTATTGAGACCAAATTGATGCCATTGTGGGTGACGAGAAACGGGCCACAGGACGCAGACAAGCGATGGATGATCACACCGCAAAAAGAGAACAAAAATAATGCGCACGTAATGAGAATTTAATGACCCGAAAGTGTATGCACAAAACACTCATTCACAACATCGACACGTTTGCACCGATCGAGAAACGTTCCGAATTCGTAGCGGGCGAACTTTACGAGCATTCTTCTTTCTACATCTAACTAACATAACTTACTTGTATTTGCCGATCCAATTGAATGGCTGTTACACGAGTGACATTCGTACGAATGGGACACATGAATGATGCAGACACCGAAGAATGAATTGCGATCACGAAACTAAATTGACGGTTTCACGCGAGTCACGTCAGTTCGACACTAGTCTTACGCTACGCTTGAGAGTTGCGCGCCTCGGCAGTTAATTGCCAGTTAATTGATACACCTTTGTGTCGGCGGCAACGTTTCTTGGTTCACCTACATTCATTTCGTTGACGATTACGTTCAGAACGAGCAAAAATAGCAAGCATTTCGCCCACAAAACACATCAGCACATCGGCTTCACTTTCATCTGTCATGCAATCGACGTTTAACTGGCCGAACTGAGCGCATCTCGCTAACCAGCCGGCCGGTCCTCTCGCTACTCCAAATTGCTTATGACTACCGCCAATTCGAGACCCAAAGATGCTCTTCTATCTGATGACTTAATTTGCCAAGCAGCGAGAAGCTGACAGGGACCAAGTTTAATGAACCGAAATATTATAATCATAATTATACCAGAGAGATAGTCAGAGTTGGAATATATGCGCCACGATTCGGCAAGCAATTTACCAGTCGCGGGCAATAACAATTTGTAATATTGAGAAGGGAGAAGTACCTACAAGGACTGAGCGATGCCGACACGATGCCAGTGAGTAATTTGCGCGCATTAACCAAAGTCTAAGCAGAATAATGTTGGAGAAAGAATCGGCACTTGATCTAATGGTGTTCGCCTATCGAGAATCGGTGTAGAAATTCGCTGCCCATCAATACTGCTGCTACTTAAAAAATGTTAGCTGATTTTGCTCTCCTTATCACTATCGCCTTGAGTCGTTCTTTTATCACCGTTGATTCCATTGATGCCGTCCACACTAATCGGGTACTAAGATGCCATCACGTTTCGAGGTTATTTTCGCATTGCTCGCCCATCTCCATCTCTTAGTCCTTCTTCTTCGTCTTCATTTCCTAATCGAAACTCGTGAGCATCACTCAAACAAATAGCTCCAAATAAATTCTCGAACATGAAAGCTGATATTAAAGGTGGGCCGAAGATGAAGATGTTTGCCAAATTAAGATGCGAGTCGACTGCGACTGCAATCGATGTTGGACGAATTTAGCGGAGCAGACTTTTTATCATTATCATTATCAGCGCGATTACAATCATCATTCGAATTGCGCCACCACTCTCTCTGGAGAACAAGCAAACATAACAATAATCATTTGCATTTTCATTTTCGACTTCGCGTCTCACTCGTACAGTGAGTCTGTTCTTGCCGATCGCTCCGAGCCCGGAATGTAGATCATCTCGAGACCCGAGTCGCTCGGAAAATACATTTCGAACATGGACGCAAGTTAAATGGCAATACATTCACATGAAAAATATCGTCAAACGCATAATTTTGAGTCATTGGAACGCCCAAATGCACCGAGCAGACGAGATAAGTCAGCTGGAGAATCGCGAATTTTGACGTCTTCATTTTCATGTTAGCCACATTCTCAATTCTGCTTCGCCATCACCACCAGTTCGCAGTTTACTTAGCTTTCCAATTACGCAAGGCCTGAAATTTGCAGCAATTCAAATCGTTACTTATGGCCATTGCTGATGGTCTATTCTTTGGTCTCGCCAGCGCACAAACAACAACACGAGCAACTCAACTGAATTACTTCATCTTCATCTTCATCTCCGTCTGACTCTCGTCGTGCTGTATTCGAACCGGCACTCGCATTCTGTCAGGCTTCTTCATCATCTTAATCTCCTCATTCTCATTCTCTGTCTATTCTGTGAACATTATCTCAACGACCTGGAGACACGCCTTCACCACTCCGTCACCTTCATTAATTACAGAAGTGCGGCACCGCGCACAGAACAGAAGACTATCCGAAGACCAAGACGGAGCGGCATCCAAGAGAAGTCCTAGAGAAGTGGCATCCAGAGAAAGAATGAGAGACGAGATGAAGTATGAGCTAAACCAATTTTCGTTGCCCAGGTACGTGCCCGATGCAAGTAGCAGCGCGGTCGTCGAAGCATGGACGATAATTCAGAGAGAGGCGGCATTGAATTCGTGAAACATCAGACCGATAGTGATAGCAGAGAAAGAATGTTGGCGGCTGGAAAATAAACCTAGTTTGCGAAAACTTTAAATTAGCTCTATTCTGAGCTTAATTTAACATGATTACCGGCTCGCACCTGGAAAATCGACTAACTGAGAACCGGTGTGCGGCTTTCATTTGGAGAACGGCAAAATAAGCCAAGGTTTATCTCTCGCGAGAGTCGAATTCAGAGTGTAATGGACGAACAGCGAACTTTCTCACCTAAATAATGCTATTTGTTTCTTAAATAGCACTCCGCGTTTTGCATTCTCTCTATGTCACGGCGACAATTGAAAACCAGGCTCTGTAATGAAAGGTTGCTTGGGAAGCAAATCAACTCTCTCAAGTCGTTCGACACTACAATCGATTCTAATCACAATAATTTTATCATTTCTACGAGAAAGGTTCGTCTTAATCATAGTGAAACAACAACAGGATAGGGTTGCATTACGAGTCTTTGTCATGCCACTTCGACTTTAGGGTTTGCTCTCGGTGCTGTTCTTGGTAATGGTGGTGGTGACTCGCCAATGTGATCTAAGCCGTGGTTCCTCTTCACTCAATTGTGCCGTTAGCGAGACGCATATCCGAATAACTATTATTTATGCAAGATTGCGAGAGGGATTTACGCTCTAACTAACCGATGACATGCAATCCTTGCCACTTCAAGCCGTTTATCACCACATTCAAGTCTTTAAGATATCCTTAATTAAAGGATTGAATTGCGTTTTATTTCTCGTCGAACAAATTTCCCATCGATTAACTATTGCACTCGCATGTCGAATTGACGTGCTGATGGACAGCAATTCTTATAATGGTAGTGATATGGACGGGAAGTATTCGCTCACAGAAATCGGTGGTAAAATAACGCCGCTGAAATGATAATATCGTCAAATCACGACTGTTCTCAGATTAATTTCACTCATTTCGTTTGATATGGATTCCAATCTGAATTCAGCATTTCTGTCATGATCGCTAGTGA